>PITA01005629.1:21078-108613 GCA_004023965.1 Spilogale gracilis | reverse complement strand
CAAAGATACGGATGTAGTGAAAAGAAGGGCCATATGCACCCCAATGTTCATCGCAGCAATGGCCACAATCGCCAAACTGTGGAAAGAGCCAAGGTGCCCATCAACAGATGAATGGATAAAGAAGATGTGGTACATATATACAATGGAATACTATGCCTCCATCAGAAAGGATGAATATCCAACTTTTGTAGCAACATGGCCTGGACTGGAAGAGATTATGCTGAGTGAAATAAGCCAAGAAGAGAAAGTCAAGTATCGCATGGTTTCACTTACTTGTGGTGCATGAGGGGTAAACTGAAGGACAGTGGGAGAAGGAAAGTAAATCGGAACTAGGGTAATCTAGGGAGGGAAATGAAACAACAGAGACTTTGGACACAGAAACAAACTGAGGGACTGGGAGGGAGGAGGGTGGAGGGATGGGAGAGCCTGGTGGTGGGTACTGGGGACACCTAAAGCATGGAGCACTGGGTGTGGGGAATGGGGAATGAATCTTGGAACACTGGAAAAAAAAATTTTTAGTAACACTAACAAAGAAAACAAAACAAAACAATAAAAAAAAAAAAGTTGAGCACTTAACTGAATGAGCCACCCAGGTGCCCTGATTTCCTGTTTTTGAATTGCCTCATTACATAAAAAACAAAAAACAAAAAACAAACAAAAAAAAAAACAAGATTTTTGAACAAACCTAAGGGGCTGTTTTGGAGAGGGGATTGAGAATTTTTTAGTGGGGTGTCCTGGTTAGGGAAGCAAAGGAAGTGACAAAATACACAAGTATCTTGTTATCACCTCCACAGATCAAATAGTTTACTAAAGAATATAGCTTCTGGAGAGCTGTCCATGGTAGAGGTTTCCTGAGTCCTGTCTCAAGTACCCACTGCCAAGAATTGAAGTCTTCTTCCAGGAAGAAGACAGTGCATAGACATCCTCCTGGCTTTTGACTTGTTTACCTGGGATAAGTACACTGATGGTTAAAAAAAAAAAAAAAAGTGGACATTTCTTAGCTGGGCATGAGGGAGATATTGCCCCTGGTGCTGCCAGTGACTCAGAACTCTGTTTATCCTCAAACTGAATTTACACCCACACTTCAGCTTACCTGTGGGTGTGCTTGGCTATGTTGCTTTGACAATCCATTTTTTCATAGCCTCTGCAAGTACATGATATGGATTTGGTAATGGTTGTAGGTATTTATTTCCACTTTATAGGCTTTTATTAAGGTATGATTTACATTTAATAAAATGCATCCATTCTAAGTATAGAATTGAGTGAGTTTTGACAAGTGAATACATTTGTGTAACTACCACTACAATCAAGACAGAGTTATTTCCATCACCCAAAAAAGTTCCCTCATGCCACTTTACTGTCAGCTCTTTCTCCTACCAGCCACAGCCCTGGACAACCACTGATCAGTTTTCCATCATTAGAGATTTGTTTTGCTTGTTTTAGAATTCCATATAAATGGAATGATACAGTATGCATATCTTCTTTTGCTCAGTAAAATGTTTTTGAAATTTATCCATGTCATTGCATGTATCAATAGTAAAGTAACCTTTCTTTCTTTCTTTTTTTCTTTCTTTCTTTCTTTCTTTCTTTCTTTCTTTCTTTCTTTCTTTCTTTCTTTCTTTCTTTCTTTCCTTCCTTCCTTCCTTCCTTCCTTCCTTCCTTCCTTCCTTCCTTCTTTCTTTCTTTTCTTCTTTCTTTCTTCCTTTTTTGCCTATTCCTTTTTATTGCTGAGTAGTTGTCCATTGAATGGATATATCACAGTTTGGTTATCTATTCCTTTATTGATGGGTAGATAGGTTGTTTTCCAGGGTTTTGGCTATTATGACTAAACCAGCTGTAGGTATTTTTGTAAGGTACAGTTTAACCTCTCTTGGGATTGTTGGGTCATATAATAAATATACATTTAACTTTATAGGATTCTTTTCTTTTTTTAAAGATTTTATTTATTTGACAGCGAGAATCACAGCTAGAGAGGGAACACAAGCAGGGGGAGCCAGAGAAGAAGAAGCAGGCTTCCCGCCAAGCAGGGAGCCCGATGTGGGACTTGATCCTGGGTCTCCAGGATCATGACCTGAGCGGAAGGCAGTCGCTTAACCAACTGAGCCACCCAGGGACCCTTAACTTTATAGGATTCTGACAAACTGCCTTACAAAATACATTGCACCATTTTGCTTTTTTTTTTGCTTGTTAATAATTTATTTTATTAGTAATTTCAGAAATGGAAATCAATGTTGAAGCTAAATAATAAATACCCATTCTACTCCTGAAACTAATATTACACTGCATGTTAACTAACTGGAATTTATTTTTTTTAATTTTTTAAAATAATAATTTATTTTATTTTTTTCAGTGTTCCAAGATTCATTGTTTATGCACCATTTTGCTTTGACACCAACATGGTGTGAGATTTCCACTTACTCTAGTATTTTTATTTTTAGTCATTGTAGTAAGTTTGGAATGATATCTTACTGTGGTTTAAATTAGCATTTTCCTGTTGACTGATATAGTTGGACATTTTTCAATGGCCATTTGTGCATCTTCTCTTACAAAGTGTGTTCAAATCACTTGACAATTTTTAAAATGTGTTTTTGTCTTCTTGTTAAGTTGTAGGTTTTAAATTCTGGATACAAGTTCCACACACACCTACCCCACACAACTTTATTTATATATTTGTGTAAGTTCATATATATGTATATAAATAGATATAATAAAATAAATATAAAAATTTAAATATAAATATAAAACATAAATAAATAAATTATAGATATATATAATATTTTGTCCCAGTTCCTCCTGGTTTGTGGCTTATTTTTTCATTTTCTATTTTTTCTTTCTTTCCTTTTTTTTTTTTTAAAGATTTTATTTATTTATTTGACAGAGAGAAACATAGCTAGAGAGGGAACACAAGCAGGGTGAGTGAGGGGGGGAGAAGCAGGCTTCCCGCTGAGCAGGGATCCGAATGGGTGGCTCCATCTGGGGACTCCGGGATCATGACCTGAGCCAAAGGCTGCTGCTTAATGACTGAGCCACCCAGGTGCCCCTAATTTTTCATTTTCTTAATGGAGAAAGATTGTGAAGATCAGATTTTAATTTTAGTGTAGTTCACCTAATCAATTTTGGAGCTTTAAATTGTTCTGTTTAGGAGACTTACAGGTTTTAGTTTAGGTCTATGATCTGTTTGGACTACATTTAGGTCTATGATCTGTTTGGACTTATTTTTGTGTATGATGTGAGGAGAGATCAAAGTTCATTTGTGCAAGTACATATGTAGATGTTCTACACCATTCATTGAAAACATTCCTCTCCTTGTTGAGTTACCTTGGCACTTCCTTGAAAATTCATTAATCAAACATTACTCTATTTCTGGACATTTTGTTCTCTTCCACTGTTCACATATCCACCCTTACAGTAATACTGCATTGTTTTACTTAATTATTGGAGCATTATAGTGAGTCTTTAGGTCAGGTAATGTAAGTTTTCCAACTTAGTTCTTCTTTTCAAAATAGTTCTGGTTATTCTAAGTTTTTTACATTTTTATGTATATTTTACAATCAACTTGTAGATTTCTATGGAAAACTTCCTAGGATTTTTTTTTTTGGAAGTAGTTTTCTTTATTGTAGTAAAATATATATAACAAATTTTGCCATTTTGCCCATTTTTAAGTATACAATTCGGTGGCATTAATTATACTTACAGTGTTATGCAACCATCACCAATATTTCCAAAGATTTCCGTTACCCCAGACAAAAACCCTGTACACAAAAGCAGTAATATCCAATGCTCCCCAGCCCCCGGCAATGTTTTACCTACTTTCTGTCTCTATGGATTTGCCTAGTCTAAGTATTTCATATAAACGTAATCATACCATAGTTGTTCTTCTATGTCTGGCTTATTTCAGTTAGAAATAACATTTTCAAGATTCATTCATATTGTAGCATGTGTCAGAACGTCATTCTTTTTATGGCTGCATAATATTCTATTGTATGTATACATCATATTTTGTTCATCCATTCATCTGTTGAGGGACACTTGAGTTGTTCCTACCTTTTGGCTATTGTTAATAATGCTGCAGTAAACATTGGTATACATGTATCTGAGTCCCTGTTTTCAGTTATTTTAAGTATATTACTAGGAGTGGAATTTACGGGCCATATGGGCCTGCTTGGATTTTAACAGAGATTATGCTGAATTTGTAGAATAATTTGGAGTGAGTTTATGTCTTAATCTTAACAACATTAAGCCTTCTGATCCAGAAACATGATATATCTCTGTCTTAGCTTGGACTCTCATTACAAAATATCATAGACTAGATGTCGTAAAAAAAAAAAAAGATACTAATTTTCTTCTAGTTCTGGAGACTGGGAAGTTCAAGGTCAAAGTGGAAGCAGAGTAGATTTCATGGTGAGGCTGCTTCTGTCTTGGCTGGGAGGCAGCCACCATCTTACTATGTGCTCACATGATCTCTTCTTTGTGTATGGAGAGAGAAATGAGTTCTCTTATGTCCCCTCTTTTAGGGCACTAATTTCATCATGACTGTCCCACACTCATGATTTCATATAACCTTATTGCCTCCCAAAGGTCCTATCTTCAAATACTATCACTTTGGGAAGTAGGACATCAACATATGAGTTTTACTGGGATACAGTTCAGTCCTTAGCAAGCTCCACATCTAAATCTTGTTTAACTTTTCTCATTAATATTTTGTCATTTTAAGTGTTCTACCCATGCACACATTTTAAATTTACTCCTTAGTATGTCATGGATTTTGGTGCTATTATAAATGTATTTTTTGTTTTATTTTCAAATGTTTATTGCTTGTATATAAAAATACAAATGATTTTTTTTTTTAAGATTCTTAAGATATTCTATATACCAAATCAGGTTATTTGGTTTTGTTTTTTTGTTTTTTATTTTTATTTTTTCAAATCAGGTTTTTTGTGAATAAGGATAGCATTGCTTCTACCTTTCCTATATGTTTGCCTTGTTTTCCTTTTTCCCCTGTGCTCTATTGCACTGGCCAAGACCTCTTTGTACAATGTTCATTGGAACTGATGTTAGTAGATATCCTTGCCTTGGCTCTAGTCTTATGGAAAGAGCATGCAGTCTTATACTATTAAGTGTGATATTAGCTGTAGGACATTTGATTTGCATTTTTATGTTTGTAGCTAATATGATCAGCTTCTTGGCTCATAGGCCTTTTCCTTACCCAGATTCTGTAATCGGTGATTATGGTAGCTTCAGGCCCCTTAACTCTGTTTCAATTAGAGAAGTTCTTTATTTATGTATTTTATATATTGAGCTGCTGCATAATATTTTATTTTCTAGGTTCCATGGCTAAAAATAATTTTAAAATTACTGGCATAATGTCATGCTATTGACTTTTATTGAAGTTCAAAGCAGCCACTGAACCTCATTGATGAAAATACTGTGTATTATGAAACTCAATTTTCCTTGAAGAAAGCCCAAAAGATAAATTCCTACTGGAATTTAGTACCAAGACCACACTTAGAATTAGTATATAGAAGTATTACAGATCTGCTTTATAAAGTAATGATAATTGCTTAATCAACTGTATTTTCATTTTTGCCTTAGTCTCATAGAAGCTCAGAGCCAAATTTTGTGTATAATCAAATAATTTTTATATTTGCATCATATTTTCCAGTGCTTTGATATGTTTTGATTTCTTTTAACAATCTTAATCTAAATCTTAATCTATTTATGTCTTTTGTTGTAGGTCAATTCAAATCCTATTAGAAAGGATTTCAAAGTATAAATAATTATCCCTTTTTGAATTAACAAAAAAGCCATTTCATAAAAGGACCTACCTTTTAAATATTTAATTGGAATAAATACCTACCTTTAAGAGGCTTAATGGAAGGTTATAAATGGAAAGTCTCTAGGCTTGGGAATATAGTCTTTTATTGGCTTTGCAAGATAAGCTTCCAAAGAAACAGTTGGAATGATGATCATGTTGAAGTGAAGCTAAAATGGTTGTGACTAAAACAAAACAAAGCAAAAACTAGAGACCTGCTGTTTTCTTCAGTGATTCAAGAGGAATGGTTGAATGTTCTGAAAATAGCCAAATAATGAAACACTAAAGATTCACAATGCCTCTGGTTTCTGAGTGATGTGATGAGAGATAGTTGTGGGGGTACTGCTGGCCATTTCAGTCTACCCTTGTTAACTTTCTGTGACAATAATTAGAACAGTGTAAAAATTTAAATTATAGCAATTATTGATATTTGTATCATCTACTTTAATCATACATGAGTATATTTGTGCATTTTAATGCTAATTGTAGATTTCTTGACCTAATAGATATATGGAGTGGGAATTATTTTATGAAGAATTGAATTCTCTGCTACCTCTAAATACTTAATTTTTAATATGTAATTATTTGGGAGAAAAGAAGCAGCTTTTCCATTAAAAACATTCCTAAATGTGTATATTTTGTATTAAATTATACCTTTAATGTTTGAGAGTAATACTATGTGCTGAGTTCAATCCAATTACTTTACATACATTATTTCATATTTTTTACCATAATTCACAACAATTCTGTGGGAGCAATTGCACTTATGACCATTTTATAGATGAGAAACTAAGCTTAGAGATGTTTAGTAAATTGCCAAAGATCACGGTCATGAGAGATATCTATCACATCTTTGTCCATTTATCAATCAGTGGACAGTTGGGCTGCTTCCATACACTATAAACGTAGGGGTGTGCATCCCTTTGAATTAGTGTTTTTGTATTCTTTGAGTAAATACCACTAGTGTGATTGATAGATCCTAGGGTAGTTTTATTTTTAATTTTTTGAATCTCAATGGCTGTAACCATTTGCATTTCCACCAACAGTGCAAGAGGGTTCCTTTCTTTCCACATCCTTGCCAACACCTGTTTTTTTTGTGTGTTTGATTTTAGCCATTCTGATGTTTGTGAGGTGATATTGCATTGTAGTTTTGATTTGCATTTTCCCTATGATAAATGATGATGAGCATCTTTTCATGTGTCTGTTGAACGTATGTATGTGTTCTTTGGAGAAATATCTGTTCATGTCTTCTGCCCATTTTTTAATTGAATGAATTATTGTTTTTTGGGGGTATTCAGTTGTATCAGTTCTTTATATATTTTGGATACTAACCCTTTATCAGATATGTTATTTGTAAATATCTTCTCCTGTTCTGTAGCTTACCTTTTAGTTTTGTTGATTATTTCCTTTGCTGTGCCAAACCTTTTTATTTTGATGTAGTCCCAATAGTTTATTTTTGCTTTTGTTTCCCTTGCCTCGGGGGACCTATCTAGAAAAAAGTTGCTACAGCTGATGTCAGGAAATTACTGCCTGTGCTCTCTTCTGGGATTTTTATGGTTTCAGGTCTTACATTTAGGTCTTTAATACTGGTTTACAGTTTAGTGGGAAGATAAGGTAAACATGTATTATAGTAGAAACGGTATTATACAGCATGATTGGAGGTGCAGACTTCATATTACATTATCAAAGGCATTAAAGGGGGATAGACTTGGATAGGTATGCATTGTTAATAGAATTTAAGATGGTAACATAGAAGGAGAGTTATAATTTATCATTTTGTTAACCTCTATCTTAATAATCAGAATAGCCTAAATAACAAAAAAGTAAAAACCAAAACAAAACAGAGCCAGGGAAGACAAATACCGTATGATTTCACTCAGATGTAGAATTTAAGAAACAGAACCAATGAGCAAAGGAAAAGAGAGAGACCAAGTAACAGACTCTTAGCTATAGAGAACAAATTAATGGTTACCAGAGGGGAGGTCAGTGGTGGGGGGATGGGTGAAACAGGTGATGGGGATTAGGGAGTTATGATGAGCACTGTTATATGAAATTGTTGAATCACTATATTGTGTACCTGAAACTAATATAACACTGTATATTAACTCTACTGGAATTAAAATAAAAATTTTAATAAATAAAAAAATTGTAAAAAAAGATCAGTGAGGAAAACTTAAGACAGTTAAGGAAATCTCACTGAAATTAATAGCTGTGAGAAAATTATAGTCTGTCTTGGTAAATTAATCTAGTTAGCTTCAAATTATTTTGCCTTAAGACCCTTAATATGATCTCTTTATTTAGGAAGGGTTAATATTATTAGAGTAATGGTCAAATACCCGTGTTCATGTCTAGTACCTCTGGAAATTTTTATAAATGGAAAAGTTTTGTATGTTACTGGGAAGTTACATGGGGTCATTCATTCATTCTAACAATCATATATTGATGCACAGTCAGTGCTAGGAAATATTTCTAGCCCCAGAGCTACAGAACTCATTCTTTTCTTCAGGACCTTGTGATTTAGGAGGAAGTTGGTCTTCCAATGTCCATTCAGTGCCCTCATTTTATCAGCCTATGGCCAGCCCTATGCCAAATTCAATTTGGCTATTTCAGTGAATTGCCTGCTCAAATTAGGCAAAAATGCAAAATGAGCAGTTAATCAGAACACTCAAACTGCATGTTTAAACTGACATATAACTATATATTTCTCCCATCCAAGATAAAATATAGCATTATTTATGTTAGCCATAATTCTGTTCTTCTTCCCATGTATGCTAAGAACTTAACTGCCTAATGCCTAAACTGGAACAAAAAAATCTAGATATTACAAAATTAATTAAAAAATACAGTTTTATCATCAAAAGAAGGGCTCCTATAAGTATACCCAATAGAGTACCTAGCACATAATAGGTACATAATTAATAGTTCGTTGAGTGAATGTTGCTGAATGAAAGCAAATGTATCATTGTTTCTCTGTAGAACTGTATTTTCCAAGAGTTAGTAGGACTTTGCTAACAAATCCACTTATAAAGAAGTAGACATTTTAGCAAAGTTATAGTTTCTATTGGTTAATAAGTCTAGTTAGGTTCAAATTACTGTGCCTAGAAACCTTCTCTAGCAATTCTCCTGGAAACGCTTTAAGTGGTACATGAGAGGCTTCTCGTGGTGTATTGAAGTCCTCTGTTCAATTGACAAGTTGTTTTGATGTCCTTTGCACAAAATGACATAATGTCATTTCTTGTGGAGAGCAATGTGCAAGTTGGCAATTGTTTCCTTGCTGCAAGGCTTTGTTGTAGTATCTTGGTATATATTCTTTGACTTTTAGCTTAAAATGCTCAATTCTTCAAATGAGGGACTTTAGTGTCTTTAAGTTTAAAACACCCCAAATTTTGAAACCTCTATGACAAGACAGGGGTGAACCATCCATTATCTTATTTTTCTGCAGTATCATTTCCTTTAAATCACAAGCCTATTTCCACACACTTGGTAATTTTAAAATTGGAATGTGTGCCTACTCCCATGGGTAAAGAGAAGAAATTTATTTATTATAGGCGTCATAACTTGGTAAGAAATCAATTTAACTCTTTGGCTGCTGGATGCTTTATAACACTACTTTATCAGCTTAAGGTACACATTGGAGCTGCAACTGTGAACAAAACCTACCCCTTGCCCTTAAAGAACTTAATATTTAATATGTAGAAATCATAGTAGGTGCTACTATAGGGCAAGGCACAGAGCTGGGTGGGTGCACAGTAGGAAGGTACACAAGCCAGGGGGGAGGGGATCAAGGAGACCTTTAGTGTCTGCATGGGAGCAGCTACAAAATGATTTCATATATTAAAGGGAAAGCTTCTTTCTCCACATAATTAAAAGCTATAACATTCTTCTACTGAAACTAGATTTCAAATGTAAAAATAATTTTGAATATTTCAGAGCTCAGACTCTGGAGCCCAATTTCTAGGCTTAAATTCTGACTCTGCCATTTACTAGGCTCTTGGGACTTGACACTTACTTCTCTTATGCTGCTGTTTCCCCATTTGTAAAATGGGGATAATGATACTAACTCACAATGTTAAATATTATTTAGCATTTTTAAAGGGCTTAGAACAGTGCCTGGCGTAACAAATATGTTTGTTAAATCAATATTGTCAGAGAGATACAGAAGCATTTAAGCACAATTAAAGATTTGCCTGTAACTTGTGATATAATGTGTCTTCTGTGCTCTTCCATGTCAGTGCAATTAATTCTAGTGACCTAAAGCTCCTGTAAAATGGTATTGGGAAATACACATTTGCTATGATCTAGTCTTATTTAGGGAAATTGTTTATGTATAATAATTTATATTATATTGTGTATTTCTATATGTATATTAATAATTTTGAACATTTTTCAAGAGATCTGAGTAGCAAATATGAAAGTCTACATAGCTTCTTGGAGTCCAGTCCATGTCCATTTATGACAGCAGAAACAGTAATTATTATACAGAAAAAAGTAAAAAATGAGTTTTAGTAACTTTATATAGGTTAACTTGTAAAATTGTTTTAAGGATTACCTACAAGGATTAATTCAACTGTAATAATATATGATGGAAAGATAAGAAAAATTTCCTTTTCTTTGATTGCTAGAGCAGGTTATGATCATAATAAGTGAGACTTGACTTTTGTACATTTAATCCTCATAAAAAGGAAATAGATATTTTTGGAAAGTAACTAGAACATTCCAAAAAAGAGTCTTAATTACTAATAAATTCAAATCACAGTTTTGCTCCTTAGACATCTAAAATATGTAGGATATAAATATTTAGCTTGAGATCACAAATTAAAGACTTGAATGTAATACCTGAAACCATAAAACTCTTGGGAGAAAACATAGGTGATAAACTTGATATTGGTCTTGGCAGTGATTTTTTGAACCTAACTCCAAAAGCAGAAAGAGCAAAAATAAACAAATGGGACTACATGAAAGAAACCTCTGCACAGCAAAGAGAATTGTCAACAAGATGAAAAGTTAGCCTATTGAATTGGAGAAAATATTTGCAAATCAAGTATCTGATAAGGGATTAACATTACAAAATATATAAAGAACTCATACAACTCTATAACAAAAAAGCAAACAATCTAATTAAAAAATGGCAAAGGACCTGAATAGACCTTTTTCCAAAGTAGACATACAGATATCCAATAGGCACATGAAACAATGCACAAAATCACTAATCATCAAGGAAATACAAATAAAAATTACAATGAGATACCACTTCATGCTTAATTACCACCTCATGGTTGTCTATTACCAAAAAGACAAGACATAAAAGATGATTCTCCTGTATTGCTGCTAGAAATGTAAACTGGGGAAGCTACTATGGAAGACAGTATGGAAGTTTCCTAAAAAAAAAAAAAGGAGCTACTATATGATTCTGCATTTCTACTGCTAGATATTTACCTGAAGAGGATGAAAGCACTAATTTGAAAAGATATATGCACCCCTATGTTTATTGCAGCATTATTTACAGTAGCCAAGATATGGAAATAACCCGTGTCCATTGATAGATGAATGGATAAAGGAGATGTCATACTTTTATACTATGGAATACTACTCAGCCACAAAAAGAAGGAAATCTTGCCATTTGCAACAATATGGATGGACCTTGTGGGAATTATTCTAAGTGAAATAAATCAGTAAGACAAATGCTATGTGATTTCACTATAAGTGGAATCTAAAAAAGAACACAAATGGACAAACAGAACTAACTTCACAGATGCAGATAACAGAACAGTGGTTGCTAGAAGGAAAGGAGGTCAGAGAATGGTCAAAATGGGTAAAGGTAGTCTATAGGTACAAACTTCAAGTTGTGGGAATATGATATTCACACCCAGTGACTATAGTCAATAATATTATAATGTATATTTGAAAATTGCCAAAAGAATAAATCCTGAAAGTTCTTATGACAAGAAAAATTTTTTTATGACTTTGTGTGGTGATAAATGGTAACATTTCCCATTGTACACAAATATTGAATCATTATTTTGTACACATGAAACCAACACAATGCTTAATGTCAATCTTATCTCTTTTTTTAAAAAAAGAGTTTGATTTTTTATTTTTATCACCCTGGCCATTGGTGAAATTATTAATAACCAGTAGGTCTTTAGGTTAAAAGCTGAAATGATTTTAGTTTGTGGATATTGATCTAAAATTTGCTGACAGAAAACCGTTTAGTGACTTACTCAAGCTATTGAGCTTGGGACCCTATGGTAAAAGACAGTGTAGACTTCATGTGGGTGGCAAGGAACGGTATATAAAGTTGGCCAAAATAATATTGAAATAGTTTGCTTGTGCTTCTTTCTTTTTTTTTTTTTAAGATTTTATTTATTTATTTGACAGAGAGAGAGATCACAAGTAGGCAGAGAGGCAGGCAGAGAGAGTGGAGGAAGCAGGCTCCCTGCTGAACAAGAGAGCCCGATGTGGGCCTCAATCCCAGGACCCTTAGATCATGACCTGAGCCGAAGGCAGAGGCTTTAACCCACTGAGTCACCCAGGCGCCCTGCTTGTGCTTCTTTAAACTCTCATTTTTATCAGCAAATTCAGTAAATCGTCTTTAAAAGCTTTTCCTCCCTTCGTTTGTGTGTGCGTGTGTGTGTGTGTGTGTTTATGTTGCAGAAGAAGGTGTGTATGTGTGTGTTGTAGAAGAATTTGTGGAAACTGGGAGGTGATGATTAGGAAAGTTTTCACTAGACAAAAGGAGGTCACATAGGCAGGGACATAATATGTCATAGGAGCTGAGTGATACATCAGCCTAATAATCTAAAATCATTTTTAGAGATTAAACAAATTATAATTCCTACTCTCAAGTGAAACATTCATTTTAATAACAGAATGGCTCAGTTTTAGCCTTACCTTTTCAAAGCAATAAGTTCATGACAAAGAAACTTGATTCTATAGTTAATGGGGAGCCAGGGTAGATTTTTGGCCAGGGTAATAACAGGTCATTTATTTTTGTTATTCATACAGTATTTATTTACCTTCCCTCTGTTGAATCCTGAATCAACCACTTTTCCCAGGCTTCTTGGGGAGGTATAGGGAAATGAACATACGTGGCCTGAGAAATGTGGAAGAAAGAAGTATGGGAGGTGGAGATGGCTCTTTCGCATGGCGAAGAGCATTAGAAAGGCTGCCATCAGCCAAAAGACTCCCATGGCTTCCAATATGTCATAAGAGATAAACTGTTGCTTCAGAGAAGGGTTCTGGGCATAACCAATGGTGAAGCTCCCAAACATAGTCCCAAGCCCAGCCCCAGAGCCAGCTCCTCTGACCATGACAGCCCCAACCCCAGTGAACTTGGCTGCCAGGTCAGTGTCCCTTGTTACTGGGGATAAGTTAGTTCTGAGGAGATGGGACTGCGAGGCTGCTGAGGCGCTCATCTATCAGTGTTGGTCCTTTCAGCACCACTGCAGAGAACGGTAGTAGCTGGGGAGTGATCCCAACCAGGAAGGGGATGGAGACAAACGTGGCGTGGGCATACATTTTAGTAATTCAGGTATGAGTAATGACAGTTCAGATTGTGTGGCCCACTGTGAATAGATGAGAAACATGAGTTCAAGAGGCATTCTGAATATCTATGATAAGGTTTTAAAAACTAGGGTGGAGTCTAGTAGTTTGTTATACTATTTGGGAATGTAAGTAATTAAGAGTAGTCACACCTAAAAATGTGATAATTGAAACTATAAAGCCTAGAGAAGGCTTTGTGAGGTAATGAAGAGCACAGGGAAGAATTAAGCTATGGGCAGAAATTCTAAAGAAAAAAAGACCGAAAAGCCCAGTAGACTTAAGTAAATCCTAAAACCATCAATGTTTGCCATCTGAAGAAAGTCAAGAGAAAGGCTGACCACTGTAGGGATGGGCTCACTTGAATGAAACAAAAACACCTTGTTACCTTGAGGTTAAAAGGGAGATATACTAGTACTGAAATTTATAATAAATAATCTTTTCTGTTGGCTGTTCACTTGTTTATTGTTGGGCTTCCACTAGAACATAAGCTCCATGAAAGCAGGTACCATATCTGCTTTTTCATTATTATATATCCAGCAGCTAGGAAATTATTTGTTGAATGAACAACAAATTATTTGTTGAATGAACAACAACATTCTTCTTCCTAAAATGAACAAATGAATAAACGGTTGCATACTCCCACCTTTAGTGGAAGATAAGGTCTGCCTAACTCCAAAACCATGGTATGCCCAAGTCAAGAACAAAGTGGGATCCTAGAGTAGCGCTGTCCAATAGTGTGATAAAATGTTCTATATACTAGCCACTGGCTACATGTAGTTGTTGAGTACTTGAAATTTAACTAGTACACTAAGGAACTGAATTTTAAACTTTATTTAATTTTATTTAACTTAATGTATTAAGTGAACAGTGGCTTTTGGACAGCACAGGTATATAGAAAGACTTTACCGCGGGGCGCCTGAGCGGCTCAGTGGTTAAGTGACTGCCTTCAGCTCAGGTCATGATCCCGGGGACCCGGGTTCGAGTCCCACATCAGGCTCCCTGCCCAGCAGGAAGCCTGCTTCTCCCTCTCTCACTCCCCCTGCTTGTGTTCCCTCTTTGGCTATGTTTCTCTATGTCAAATAAATAAAATCTTAAAAAAAAAAAAAAAAAAGACTTTACCAGTTAGGAACACCTGCCTCCTCTGGGTAGATGTAATGTGTGTCAGAATAGAGGCTTTGTCAGGGGCAAGAATAAACTGAGACTTGGGGAAGGAATCAGAGATTAGCTGTTGGGGCTGTTTTTATTAATCTTTAGCCCAAGGGACAAGAGGAGTCTACCAAGCTAATGTGAGATCCAGGCCAGTTCACTAGGGAAGGAGACCAGAGAGTATTTGAGGCCAAAGCCTTACCTAGTTAATAATAAGATTGTGTTTACTCTGAAAGTCTTTATGAACTTATCTGTCAGGGAACTTGCTGTGCATGGGAGAGGCCTCTGTAGATGACTAGAAAGAATCCAAGATTTAGGGATTTTGGTTACTTTTCTTTGTGCCATGATAAACATTAATTGCATTCGATTATTAAAAGATGGGGTAGGCATATATAATAGACTGAAACAGTCAGGCACTCAAGAACTCACAGGGTGGAAAAACAACAGTTTGAATATGAAAGTATAGCAGATGATAAAAAAATACTTACATATTTTTAAAATATTTGTTAAATTAGAGAAATATTATTATACTATATTTGTGTAATTCATATTTTTTGTAAATTTTGTAATTTATATATTTATGTAATTTATAGGTTTTGGAATGTTCTGCTATGGTTTTTGTTTTATCAGACCTATCTGGTTAGTCACAGCTTGCATAGGCAAATATTAGAATTATACTGATTTCCTTGAGCTTCCTAGTGACTGGGCTGTGGAAAGAGGAGGAATTTGTTCAGGAGTATGTTAAATTTGTCTTGTATTCAGACTTTTCCCACTAATAATACATATCAACATCATGTATTGAACTATGTGTAGGAGCAGATGCTTGGCATGTTTTCAGGCTAGTTTTGGGAATAGTTTGTTTTGAAAATAGGAAAGTATATTTCAGATCCATTCACATAATTTATGAAAGTGAATAGGGATTTCTCATAAAGGAAAAATGCAGGGCAGACTATTATATTTAGCAAGATAAAGTGTGCTGTGTGCAAATTCCCAAAGCCAGCCAGTATAGCAGAGGGCGAACAGATACTGATACATTCCAGGGGAAGGAGATTAGTCTTCTCAAGAGCAAACATGCAACAGAAGAGAAGATTCTCTTAGGGTTTCCTGAAAACTTGGATCATCTCCCCGAGGCTAACTGTTTGTTTTCATTGTTTTTATAAGAGAAAATTTTTTGCAAGAATCTACACCACAGCAAAATGTTTGAATATTGGAATCTTGAGGTTGGGAGGGACTTTCAGAGATTATCTAGTCCTCACCAATCTTATAATTGAATTAATGTGGCAAAAGCTGTGCTAAGGATCTTCTGGTCAGGGCTTTATTTATTTTTATTTATTTAGTTTTTAAAGATTTTATTTATTTATTTGGCAGAGAGAAACACAGCCAGAGAGGGAACACAAGCAGGGGGAGTGAGAGAGGGAGAAGCAGGCTTCCCGCCGAGCAGGGAGCCCAATGTGGGGCTCGACCCCGTGACTCTGGGACATGACCTAAGCTGAAGGCAGTCGCTTAACCAACTGAGCCACCCAGGTGCCCCTGGTCAGGGCTTTATTTATTTATTTTTAAAAAAGATTTTGTTTATTTATTTGACACAGAGAGAGAGATCGCAAGTAGGCAGAGAGGCAGGCTGAGAGAAAGAGAGAGAGGAGGAAGCGGGCTCCCTGCCGAAGCAGAGAGCCTGATGCGGCGCTCCACCCCAGGACTCTGAGATCTTGACCTGAGCCAAAGGCAGAGGCTTAACCCACTGAGCCACCCAAGTGCCCCGGTCAGGGCTTTAACATCTCCTAGAGAAAGTGGTTAGTAGCTCTGTCGTTTTGAAGAAAGCCATTCCATCTTGCAGAACTTTGACACCGAATTGCTTTTACAGAATCCAATTCTGCTGCTTTGTGCCTTCCATTCATTTGTCCTACTTGTAACAAATTTTATAATGACCTCTCTATATTCTCACCCAGGTCATTGAGTAAGATGTTAAAACAAAGGGAACCTAGGAAGAATCATTGTATGATGCTCAACACCTAGAACCAGATTGCTATGATTCCATTAATTAGTACTCGCTGGGTATAGGTATTGAAACTGTTTGTTTCCAAATATCCTATTTGAACATGATTATCATATCTCTAAGGCTAAATGTGCCTGATTCCTTCAAGAATTTCTTAGATGTTTTAATTTGTTGATTTGACTGTTTGTACATCTCAGGTCACCCCTGTATGAACCCAGTTTGTCCATTCTTATACTGTGGTACTTCATGGCTTGTCTGGGCTGCATTGAAACAAATGGAGCTTTTGCTCCTTTTCATATAGTTTCTCCTCTTCCCCTTTCTTTCCCCTCCCCCCTTTTCTCCTTTCTATTCCCTCTTTCTCTCTCTCTTTCTTCTTCCCTCCCTTGCCCTCCCCTACTTTCTTTTCCTCTCTCACTGATTCTACACTATTTTATCCATTCATTCAATAAATATTCTATCTACTGTCGATTCATATTAACCTTTTTGTAGACTAAAATCTCTAAACATGAATTGCCACTAAACCATTGCTGTTTGTTCTGCAAAAAAACAATTATCCCTTTGGATTTAATCACCTCATTTAAAATTTATTTCAATTACTTTTCATTTTATTATATTTAGCCCTTGCTTCTAGCCTGTCAGCTTCTTTTTCAATCCTAATTGAGTGAGTCATCTAATATGGTCACTTTCCCTTCTACAAATTTTATGATGTCCTCTCTATATTCTCACCTAGGACGTAGAGGAATCCTTCTATGATGCTTCAAACCTGGGACCAGACTGATGTTGTTTTATTAATTAGCACCCTCTGGCTTTGGAATGGACTAATCTGCCTTACCATTCATGCACTCAATCTAATTACTCCATTCTATCCACAAGGATAAGTTGAAAGATCTTCTATTGGGCTGAAGGTGATATGGGCTAAGTGTCTACATTTTCTGATATCCTCAAAATTATATTAAAAAAGAAAGGACATTTCGCTGTTATTCTTTCCTCCATAAGTTGTTGTGTTGGCCTCTTTGTAGCTTATTTTTCTTAGGCAAGCAATAGCCTCACAGACACATACGACTTAGAAGAGGATATTGGGAAAAGTTGAACATTCAGATAATTATTAGAGATCATAATGGAATTTTATGGAAGTACAAAACATAATAAGAAACATGCTTTGACATATCAAGTGAGATCCACTACTTTCTAATCAACAGAGGATTTGAAATAATTGCTGTTTTTGTTAAAACAAATTAGAATCTCCAAGCTATTGATAATGCTTATTTTTAAAGTTTTTTCTTACATCTTCCAGGAAACTGAAAATATTTAAGAATCAGCAAATAGATGACATGAAAATTCAGGAAGTTTATACATGTTTTGGGAAAAACAGATAAGGTGTACAAAGATTCCTTCAATAATGACAAATCCTTGTGGAAAGGTCACGTGAGTCAGTTGGATATTACAGTTGGTGGATGGAATTGAAGAATTACAAGCTCAGTCTTTGTTTCCTGATGTAGAAAATAGGGGTTGCATTCATTGCATAACCTTTTAAAAGAGTTCAGTTAAAAAATACCATCTTCTATATTTATAGT
This sequence comes from Spilogale gracilis, assembly GCA_004023965.1. Classification (NCBI taxonomy): domain Eukaryota; kingdom Metazoa; phylum Chordata; class Mammalia; order Carnivora; family Mephitidae; genus Spilogale; species Spilogale gracilis. The sequence continues at coordinate 90,546 of PITA01005629.1, read as the reverse complement.
AAAACAGAAACTTATTTCCTAGGAGGATATTGCTGCTTCCTCCTCTTTTCAGTTAACAGATATTCTCAATGATTAGTGTGACTTGTGTCTAGTATGTCATTATTTAGGTGACTGAATTTCATATTAAATTGTATTCTATACATACAATCATGTAAATTATGTAGACATTTTTGTTGTTTCATGATATCTTGTATTTCCTACTCTGTAACTATAGAAACATGAAACTTTAAGAACATCACAGTTTAAAAACATTCTTGTCCTAAATCTTTAATATATAACTATAGAAAGAAATTTAATATGAGCCAGGACCAACAGAGGTTTCCAAGGTACAAAATTTTTTTTTTGAAATCTAGATCTTATTGACTGCGTGTGTGTGTGTGTGTGTGTGTGTGTGTGTGTGTGTGTGTATGGTTGTAATACAGTGAGAGAATGAGAAAATCATCCAAACGGATGTATTTTTCAATTGTAATTATGACTGATGTAGTTTGTCACTATTTGGAGCTTTAACAAGTGTCCTTTGTACTCCCTGACTTACACATCTTATGTTTGTTTGTCTATCTAGATTGAGTCCTCATTAGCAAACTCGTAGTTATCAGTGATCCCACTCATTTAAGGAGGAACTGGGTAGTCACAAGATAAGAAGGAGTTAAAATGAAATTTTCATAGTTGGAAATCTGCAAATACAGCTATGGTTTTATTTCAACATTTACTGTAGTTATTAGAAATTGTAAGCTCCTAAATAAAAATCTCTGAAGATATTGCCCTGTTCTATGTTATGTTACAGAAAGAATGTATTTCCTATGGGTGAGAACATTAGTATAAAATCGAAGGAGGTCATATGCTACTAATGTCTTCATCCAAGGTTCTTAGATTGGAGGGAAATTGCAACTACAATGAATTTGATAAAACAATCAGATTATACAAAATCAAGCTTCTTTTCCCCAACAGTTCACAACGTACAATTTATTTATTTTTTATGTTTTTAAAGATTTTGTTTATTTATTTGACAGAGAGAGACAGCAAGAGAGGGAACACAAGCAGGGGGAGGGGGAGAAGGAGAAGCAGGCTTCCTGCTGAGCATGCGGGGCTCATCCCAGGACCCTGAGATCATGACCTGAGCTGAAGGCAGACACTTAACAACTGAGCTACTTAGGCGCCCCACACAAAGTACGATTTAAAAATCAAGATGGAAGATAAAAATTAACTATGGCACATCTTAGTAACATGTGGAACCTTGACCATACTCCCTTCTCTCCCGAATGGAAATTGGGTTCTGTCTTCCTTAAAAGTCTCTCCTAAATCTCCTCAAATCTCAGGATTGTAATTCATGTTATGGAGAAAAGTCGGTCTTGGCCTGACACCTTCCTGCAGACTGTATTACATTCTCCTGGGATCTGATTGGCTCTACCAATGGTTTGTTCTCATCATGTGAATGGCTGCTGTTCAGTGGAAGAAGGCTCCTTCCAAGTTTGGAGTGAAGATGCTATCAAACCAAGTGGAAATATTTTTGTTTCATTAATAGCCAATGGAATTATATGATGGATCATGAGATTGGCCTATGTTATATAGTTCCAGGCCTTCCAAGCTTAGCTTTGAGGCATCTGAACTTTGAATTCCCTGTGCAGCTATCATGTTGACTAGTTCAGTGTTTTTTAACTAGAATTGCACATCATAGTAGTCTGGGAAGCAAGCCCAAATTCACATCTACACCTACTGTATTTTATTGATTCCAGGATGTACATTTTTTCACATTTTCTTGTTTTCAAAATATTGCAGAATTTCTTTCTTAGCAGTACATAAAATATGGTCCATCTTAAAATCAGTGGCATCAAATCAGAATATCTGAGGGACAGGATATGTCATTGTGTGAATTTTATAATTCACACAATGTGCAGCAGGTGAGTGTGATGCAGGCTATGAATACTTTGAACTAGCTGTTGATATATTTATCTGATTAAGAACAACAATAAGAAACTATCACTTCCTTCATTGCTTTTTCTCCCTGCCAGGTACTGGGCTAAGCACTTTCCATATCTTTATCTCACTTAATTCTCACAGTAAACCTATTGAATAGGTATTATTCTGTCCACTAAATGGATTAAGAAGCTGAGGCTTAGGGAAGTGAAGTAGGCTGCCTAAGGACATATAGATATTAGAAGAGCTAGGATATGAACCCAGGTTGGTTTGACTCCGAAGCTCTAATCACTGTGTAGCAGTGGTTCTTAAAGTGTGTCTGCAGACCAGCATCATCAGCTGTCCTAGGGACATAATTGGAAATGCAGATTTTAGAGCCCCATTCCAAATTTAAGGACTGAGAAACTCTATGAACCTGGCTCAGTACTGTTTTAATAAGCCTTCTGATGTATCCTGACATTGAGAAGTATTCTTACATAGTATAGAAGTGTCCTACAAAAGGAATAGGAGGCATTGCTAATAAAGACAGGACCTAATAAACTTTACTGGATAGCTGGCTGCTCATTTTGTAATCCTAAGATAATGCCATATTTGCAAGGTTGACTAAGCTTTTAGTTGCTTAATAACAAATAAAATTGCATTTGCTCAAATGTGCTTTAATTATAGTTCCCAGTAGGCAGAACTATGGTAACAAAATATACTAGGCTCTAATGTTTTTTTTGCATAATGAGAATACTCAGAGCATTTAGCACAAATGGATTACAATTCCCCATATAAGATGGGAAGACTCTTGAAGGACCACATGCCTTTCTCAGGCCTGACATCCTCTTGTCCTCAATCTTAGTCTAATCCTATTATGATTTTTCTCCAAAAGTACAGAATACAGGATCTTGTTCCTGAAAGGGCGAACCGACAGGATTTCTCCTTGTATTATCTTGGGTTGATAGATTTGTTAAATCTAGCATTTGTAATGCAGATAGAAATAAACAATTTCTGAACAAAAGCTGATTGAAGAATTTAGTTTAAAAACCAAAGAACTTGCTTGCTTAGTGGAAAAAAAAAAGATTGACATTAAGGAATTAAGCATCCCAAAAGGATATTTTTGATTCAAGAGAAAAGGCAGTTTAAAAAATAATATACTGAAGTGATAAAGTGTGGAGATGCCTGGTGAATATTCCTATCCAACATCAGTACAACATTGAAAGTATTTTGAATGAAACAGTATTTTTTTTTGCTCTGCATGATACAAAATAAGCAATTTGATTTTTCATTTTCCACTGAATTGACTGATTCTTGAATGCATTATTTGACCCATAGTGCTGTATTATCCATGGCATTTCCCAGATGACTGAACTAAGTAGATGTCTTATTATTGTTATTTCTAATATGGGGATGAGGACAGTGATAATTGGAAAAGAGGAAAGCACCACATTTGGAACTCAGTGGAGATTAGAAGCGTGAGTGGTCCTCAGCCTAGAAGATCTGGTGTTCAGCTGTTTCAGCTGTAGTGACCTGCAGGCTGAGCCCCTGCCTCGACTTATACTTAATTAGGATAGAGTGGTAACTTATAAATCAAGCCAAAAGGTCCAGGGCCTTTTTTCAGATTCTGAAATGCTCCCTTTTTGATGTGCTTTTAACTTTGCTCTTGTATGAGACTTGAATCTCAACATGGGCTTTGATTTATACCTAAGAGCTGTTTCTTCTTATGTCTTCCCGCCTTAAATTAAATGAATCCCTAGACTCCTGCCTTGTACGCTGATTCTGTGGCTGCCAGTGTCCCTGCCCAGCTTGGATCTCCTCCCTAGAAGCCAAGATCACCTGTCCAGCCTTGGACTTTGCCTGCAACCTCCGGTTTGACCAATCTCTTGGAAATTAGCCCTCTTCATTGACTGAAGGGAGAGAGGGAGCAGTGTAGCGTACTGGTTACAGCCATCTGCTAAGGCTGGTCTGTAATTGAGGCCCCTGTTGGCAATTCACTAATTGTGAGATCTGGAGTAACTCCATGCTGGACCTCAATTTCCTCATCTATCTTCGTATCTAGTGGTTTATGTATTTATGTGTAGAGATATATTCATATATATGTGTACTTATAAATGCATTTGAGTGAATGAATGAAATGTTGATGAAAATAAAATAGAATAATATGTTTAATACACTTAGCAAAGTCTGACACATGTATTTCCCATTCTTATTATGGCTTTTTCCCCTATACCTTGTTTGTTTTTTAGCATTGTTTACCACCCGGTCTCTGTCCATATAAAGTGATTGCTGGCCATGTTCTCTATCCTGTTGACCTGGCTAACCCCATCCCACAACCTTCCACAACGTGTCATTAACAGGTCAACACAAATTTAGCATGCATCAAATAATTTGTTTAGAAAAGTTTATTGTTGTCAATTAGGGCTTATCAGCCTTGAGCCATTGAATCAAATGGTTTCCTCACTCTGTGGCATTATGAAAACCATTTAGGATTTTTTTCTCCTAAAATTCTTTGAGAACTTTTGTGGGAGGAACTGCAACACAGTTCAAATGTTTAATTTCATGGTTCTGGCTTCCTGCGTTGAGTAAATAGTAGAACTGAGGGAGTACTAAAGCTTAACCATTTAAAGAGGAGCCTTGCCTGCTTCTTAATTTGGGCAACTCTATTGATTTAATCATGGGTTTGGGTTTTCAAAGCTTGGTTTTGGCTTGATGTTGCAATAGCAGTCAGCCAATCTAAGCAATTTGTCATCATTATAACAAGGATGCAGAGGAAGACCCAAACATGGTAAATGGGTTTGGAAGTCATTGCAGCTAAAACTTGATGGAGTTGGAGGGTTAGATTATGATGGATACAGAAATATTTTATTGACCATGATTTAATGGCTTCACAATTTTCTTTTTATTTCTGGAGCATTTACATACCTCTGAGTTATCTAATAGATAAATCTTAGACAATGGCATTATACCATGATGATGACACAATGGTAAACTCATATATTACATCTAATGGATATCAAAGTGGTAGTTTCTCCAAGACCAATATATGTCTATGAGACATTTTCATAACCTGAAGTCATAAAACACATTTACATCTGCATATGTATCCTGTGCATTTATAGGTGCATATTTAACAATGCATGAATATTTATATATTCACACACATGAATTGGGATTTATTATGAGTGCTGAATATGGAATTGTAAAGTCATGGAGGCTTAAGGCAGTTTCTTCAAGACCTACTTTTGCTTGATTATGATTTATTAGTTTAACCTTAACCAGTTATACATTAACAGTACTGTTCTCTTTGAAGAGAGGACTATTATTTCAAGCTTATTGGGACTACATATGAATTTGGACCTATTTAAGATTCTGAATTGGATTGAAGAAATAATATGTGAAGTACTGTTAGTTTCTGAACATAAAGGCTGCTTTTTGTTTTGGGATTAAACATGTTAAGATGCTTTCAGGCATCTTAGGGATGCAGTTATATTTGGAAGCAAAAGGAAGAGGTGATTTTCTAAGTCAAGAGAAAATGAAGAAGCAAGGATCATGTAATGTGTCTGAGATTGTTGTATTATTATTATTATTTTTCCCAAGGAGGATAGATTTAAGAGGTTTGCAGATAACCTTAGCTTGCGAGTTCTTAATCTGACTTATGTTATTATTATTTATTTTGAAATCGTAGAATTTTCTGGGTTATGTGTGTGTGTGTGTGTGTGTGTGTGTGTGTGTATGCTATGTGTGTGTGTAAAATTTCACATATCCTGAGCATTGTGAATAAATGAGGCAATGCCAAAAACTACCAAATATCCACCTCACTTATGATGGACCTAATGTAGGATATACTTATGGTCCAAGCATTCTGTGTTTCAGGATGAATGAGTACCACAGCAGATGTAGTATGAAGGAGTCTCCTGGCTCCACTCTGTAAGTCCCTATTTTTGAATGTCCTGGGGGAGATTGGGATGGGGGAGATTGTCTTAATGTCACCCTATGAGTGACATTAAGACAATACAGTGGACACGCAGCAGCTCCAGTCTGTGAGTCTGTGAGTCTATGAACAATGAGTCCTTCACCCCTTCTCCCAACCCTTGTCCCTGCCCCATCACTCTTGTTCCTCAGAACAAGCAAGAGCCAGAGTGGCCTTTTTCTCTCAAAGGCAATTCTATTTCTCATCAACTTACTTTTTTGGAAGATCTAGGGAGAGCCTTGGGCAGCACATTAGTATTTCTATTGGTCCAGTTAGTTTTATTTTACTTAGGAAGATAAGTTTAGCAAATCAAGTTTCCTGGCTGGGTCATGCTGACCAGTATATTAGTACCTCCAATTATTTTGCTGTTCGAACAAAACATGTTCACTCCCTAAATACTCAGTGTAGTAATCATGATACATATGTTTCTGTCTTTCAAGGGGAAGAAATCATGATATTACTTTGTAGGAAAATTTCAAGTGTATAAGCAGATATTTGCTGTCCCCCTTTCCTTTTAAGTTGAAATAATCACAGTTTTAAGAAATCTCTGTGCACCTTTGCTTAATGCATAAATCTATTTTTTTCTTTTTTTCTTTTTAGTGTGTAAATCTTTTATTCTTGTGAAAATATGTTTTGGCTCTTAGTTTATTTCTATGAAGTGCCATTTCCTGTTTAAATCTAACTTGAAGAATATTTTGGAGTACTTACCGTGTGCCCCTCATTGTGCTGGGGCTGGAGATAGAAAACCAAAAAAGACATGAAACTGCCTGTAAGTAGGTTATAGTATTGCAAGAAAAAGATTACAGTTTAGTGCTTAATTGTCTTTGTAGTAAGTGTAATGAGAATATTGTCCACCATGTACTAGGTGATACAGACAGAGGGGCTATGGGGGGATAGTCAGGGAGGGCTTCATGAAGGAGGAACATTCTGAGCTCGTTTTGAGCAAATAAGGGAATGGCGATTTTAGTTAGAAAAATAACTTAAGGTAGGGAAGGTGCTAGAGGCATATTCTTATCTCACAACTATGGTAGATAGGAGAAAACTTCCTCGAAAACTTATACTACAAAGCATATTGAGAGTGGAAAACCAGATTCAAAAGCATTTGTGCTCATATCACAAAAAGACTCATAAACTTGAAAAATCTGACTTACTATGCTTTTCTCTAGAAATATAATTGAATAACTCTGATAACATTTTACTATATACAGTGCATTAACCTAACAGGTTAAGAGCATCAGTTATGGATTATCAGTTAATTTTATTTATTTAGGTAATATAGTAAGAATTTTAAATTTTTTGTTAAGATCTACTTTTCCTTGTTAGACCCTCCCTCCATTTATATATGTAGGGCAAAAGCAAATTGTGCCTCAACATCTATCAGAAATTATAAAATCTGAATTTGGTTCTGATTAGTGAAATTTTTACGGTTTTGACTAAAATGCCTTTTGCTCAGGTCACTGAAAACTGCTTAATTGCCGTCAGTCAAAAAATAACTTCCAGTCCTGACCTGACAATGTTTAACAATCTCCACTAGCCAGCACATGAACACTAGCCCTTTATCGGGCTTCTGATTGGTGTTCTTTCCCTCTCTGTTACCTGTTGTATTTTGTTTGAGTATTTTATTTGAGCAGTTATCACAACATTGTGAATACTTATTGTAATGTCTCTCTTGCTCTCATACAAGTTACGAGCTCTGTGATTTTATTCACTGTTGCATCTCCTGACATTTAAATAAACAAATGGTGACATCCCTATGTTTGTTAACATTTTCCATTCTGTTTTTGATAAGTGGTTGTCAACTTTGGCCGCTCATTGATATCACCTGGGAGCTTTAAAAAATACTAATGCTTATACTAATGCTTGGGTCTTATTCCCTGAGATTCTTAGTTATGGGTCTGAGGTGGCCAGATTTTTTTTTTTTTAATTTTATTTATTCCTTTGACAGAGAGAAACACAGCTAGAGAGGGAACATGACCAAGGGGAGTGAGAAAGGGAGAAGCAGGCTTCCTGCCAAGCAGACAGTCTGATGTGGGGCTTGATCCCAGGACTCCGGAATCATGCCCTGAGCCAAAGGCAGATGCTTAACAGCTGAGCCACCAGGCGCCCCATGAGCACCCAGATTTTTAAAAGTTACCCAGGTGACTCCAGTGTGCAGTGAGGTTGAGAACCACGGATCTAGACCTGTGCTTCCCAATATAGTAGCAACCCCCACAGGTGGCATTCAAACAAATGTGGCTTATCTGAATTGAGAGTATATACCAGATTTTCAAGATTTGATACAAAAAAGTATATAGTATCTCAATAATTTTATATGATGTCATATTGGAATTGATACTTGATAATATTTCAGATATGTTGTATTAAATAAAATTTAATTTTTATTAATACTTTAATATTAATGATAACATTAATTTAATTTCACCTATTCTCTTTGCCTTTACTAGAAAACTTAAGATTACATAAGTGACTTGCATCATATTTCTGTTGAGTAACACTGAACTGGGTGGTAAGTTTCTAAGAGGAAGGACCAGAGTTGCTGAACAAAAAGAAGCTTAATAAATGCTTTCTGGAAAGTTAATTGATATTGTTTGTGGTATTTAGTACAAAAAAACCTTCCACTATCTAGCTATATGTATTTAAAGAATTCAATCAATTGATACCATTCATTGCACGAGTTGTAGAAATTATTGTGCTAAGAAGAGAAATAATGCTTGTGATTGGAACAGTAATAAACCTGGACTCCATGGTATCACTGTGTAAAAATGAACTCGAGCTGCTGCAAATGAGTCATTTGAAACTGACCAAATAAGGGGAATTGAGGTTATAGAGTGCTATTTTGTTATTACAGTTGTGTTACAGGGAAAGTAAAACCATTCTTCCTAAACTAGAGTCTCACCTGCTATTTATTTATTTATCTATCTATCTATCTATTTATTTATTTATTTTTTAAAGATTTTATTTATTTGACAGAGAGAAACACAGCCAGAGAGGGAACACAAGCAGGGGGAGTGCGAGAGGGAGAAGCAGGCTTCCCGCCAAGTAGGGACCCCAATGCGGCACTTGATCTCTGGAAGGCAGTTGCTTAACCAACTGAGCCACCCAGGTGCCCCTCATCTACTATTTAAAACAACAACAACAACAAAAGTTACTTTTGTTTTGAGTGAGTTACTTGGTTTACATACAGAAGAGATGAATACATTGTTTACATAAACATATATAAACAGTTACATATGCTTACAAAGGTGGGAAAGTGATATACAGAAATAGGAGCGAGGGTGAAAGGTGTCCAAGGTTTTCAGGAATGGAGAGATGGCTATAGAACTGAGACCTTAGACAACGTAACTATCTTGAATACTGAGCATGAAACTCAGTTTTAGGGGAGAGTACACAGCAATAATTTGACCTATAAGGCAAACCACTGGACAGAGCAAACATGTGGTGGTAGGAGTAACACATTGACAGCAGGCTTAGCTGATCGGGTTGTCATGGTGGGCAACATTTGCTCTAGCCCCAGGTATTCAAAGTAAATGATGTTAAGTGTTTTGAGCAGGCACTTATCGAAGGGGATTGGTTAAAATTGGAAATTGCTAACTGTGAGTTATTAAGAGACACAGTATCCATAAATCAATTATGGTGCATTATATTCTATTCCATTGTCAGCATTAATTTAAACATAAACTGCTGTATGTTCTACTCACAGTAGTACAAATCAAAAGTTTAGGCTACTTGAACTTATTCTACAGTGTTTGTCTTTTGTTGAAAGAAATTAAGTACTTTTGGTTTGGTTTTCGATAAGCTTTTGAAGGGTAACAAATTTGTATTCAGTAAATGCCTAGGGCTATAATCTTATTTTTGCTTTGCTTCTCACATACTGACCTTATGAAGCAGAGTGGGGTGTTTTGAAAAACCGGCCTTTGGCATCTAAACAGACCTGGTTTGAATTTTGTCTCTATCACTCTCTGTTTGACCTTGGTCAAGTCAAGGATTGACCTACTCAACCCTTAATTTCCTTGGCCCTAACACCTACTTTGCAGGGCCGTTTAGGGGAGGAAATGTAAAATGCATTGCCTAGCACATGGTAAATCCTTATAAATACTACGACTACCATTATCATTATCATTATTATTACAAGGTTGAAAAGCATTCTGAGCAGGACAGTTTTGTATGACCAAAAATTAAAATTAGTATTTTATGTGTGAACAACATTATTTGTACTTTTAGTCCCTAGAGTTTGGAAGGAAGAGAGGAGTGGTGTAGAGAAGGGTTAGGAAGGGAAAAGGGAGCACCTGGCATCAGCAAAAAAGCTTCCTATTTATAATTTGAGCAGCTGGGGAATTGAGTTTAATCTCCTCTACAGTTGATACGGAGGGATATTCAAAACCAGAACAGTTGAGGGAGAGGGTAGAATGAAGTTGGGTGATCCCCTTGTGATGGGGCAGCGGAGCCCAGCAGTGCTTGACTAATAGATGTTCAAGCACAAAGGCTTGTGGAGCGAAGCACTTCTCCTTCCTTCCACTCCTGCCAGCTTGGGACAAGTGCCTCTCTTCAGGTTCCTGGGACTCTATTAATACGCTTCCCATGAGGAACTATGACAAAGATAGGTCAGGAAGCATCGGCTATGTGGTGTTCAGAGGCGGGGTCAAGCCAATACCAGCCTGATTGCCCAAAGGCTGGCTGGCACACAGTAGGGATTCCATAAGTGTTGATAGGATCCAAATGAATAACACATCCTATACTTTACAGCTCCCATGAGTATCTGGAGCTTGAACAATGCAGTGTAAATTCTAGACAAATGAGAATCTTGTTATATTCCCTTATACATGGTGATAGTATAAGAGAGGAGAGGAGAAATGGAAATCAATGATAAATTAAGCAGAAGGTATTAACTTCCAAAAGACAAGCCCCTTAAATGCCTCTCAAAATTCTGCATTTGCTTGTTTTACAAAATGCTTTGATCAATGAAATTCAGTAAGGAGTTTCACACTTAGCAATTCTTCCTCCAAAGCCTATTTAGGATGAACGAGAAAATCTTTCACCTTTTTTTTTTTCTCCCTAAGCTTAACCTTTCTACATAGAGAAAGGATTTCTGTTATCTTCATTTAAAGTAAGACCTAGATAACTAAGATCAATCAAATTTTGAGAGCTATATATTTTGTCCTTTAGCTATGATAATATGGTCAGAACTATCTTTATGAAAATGAGGAAAGAATTGTTTGATGTGTGAATATTTGCAAGAGAAGAACTGGCTCCAGTTCTAGGCATCACATTTGTTTATGTGTCAGTCATCCATAATAATGAAGGAGAGGTATCTCCTGGAGGTGGGAATGTTTTTTGCTGAATTTTAAGTATTGTTAAACCATTTAAGAGGGACATTTACAGTACCACTCATTCATATAAAAAAGTGGGAGTAGTAGCAGGAAAAGAACAAAGTTAAATAGTACTGTTTTCAAAATAGGAATAGTTTGGATTTTAAAATTTATCTGTTTAGAAGTGACATACTCCAAAGCCGTCCACATATTTCAAATCAATTTCTTTTTTATATACATCAGGTAATAATATTAAAAAATTATTATTATTTTACAATAATTGTAAAATTATTACACAAATAATTTTTCTAGGTCTAGAACAAAGCCAAATTTAGGTTCCAGTTTGTTTTTATTTTTTCTAAGATTTATTTGTTTTAGAGGGGGGAAGAGCAGAGGGAGAGGGAAAGAATCTCAGGCAGATTTCCCACCCTGTGGGAAGTCTAATGTGGGGCTCAGTCCCATGACCCTGAGACCTGAACTGAAATCAAGAGTAGGATACTTAACCAACTGAGCCACCCAGGTGTCCCTAGGTCTCACTTTAAAGCATGACAATTTCCTTGGGTCTGCCCAGAATATATTAAGATGATTGCCTTTAGTTCTGTCCTGATAGACATCTTCTCAGAAAATGTAACTTCATATACTATAAAATAATTCCATTTTTGATTCTGAATCAGCATTCTAAGAACATTCTAAGAATGTTGTCTTGGGATGGGAAAATTTTCATTAGTTTATTTTTTCATTGCTGTTTTTATAAAATATTGTCTAGTTTTTGAAAACTAAAACTATATTTTCAGTTTAGGCATTTCTTCAAAACCTAAGGCATCTCAGTTGTGTTTTTTTAGGAGGAGTATTTCATTTATTTTTTGCTTGAGTCTTTGAAGAAGGTTGAATGACATAGCACTGTATTAGTAGAATTGTCTTCATTTGTAAAGACCCCTGTTAACTGTGACATCATCTCACTTTGTTCTGATAACAAAAATGATGCATTTCTGCAGCAGATTTTTGTTTTTTATCACTACAAGTTGCCAGGATCTTTTCAGGGTAGAAAAATTGGAAGATTGATTGGTGTCCTTTTCTTATTCATTGATTTACTTGGGTTTCTGGCTGACTGATATGTGTGTAGCATCAGATACCATGGATTATGTGTGTGAGAAGAAAAAATAAAGAGCTCAGTAATAAAAAATAATAAGAAATACCCTTTGTTAAATGCTGGTAATTTTCTAGGTGCTGTGGCAAGTACTTTATATACATTGTCTCTTCCAATATTCTCAACAATTCCATTTTACAGATGAGGAAGCTGAGTTTAGAAAGAATAATTTATTCAATGTCACACAGCTAATGAGTGATGAAGCTGATTTCAGCCTAGGTTTATCTGAATTTAGAGCTCAGACCAGATGGCTTCTGATCAAATTATGATTTATGATCAAATTAAGCTCAAGATATTAGAGTCAGGTATTTTCCTGGCACTATGGAGAATGCAAAGATCACAGATTTAGAGTCCTTTAGAAGAAAAAGCCATATACACAAGTAATAATTATAAGCAGGTTTTACAGGCAAACTAGGTTTTCTCTTTTGCCAGAAATCTCTGGATCTTTCAAGCTTTTCCCTCTAAATTTGGTTTCCATGCCCTTTAGTTCAAATGGAATATAATGAAAGTAAAAGTTTCTATGACTTTCTCCCAAGCTCAGGATAATGTTGTCATCTTTCAAATAAGGAATCAAAAATAGTCTTTAAAGGACTTTGTTCCTCAACGTTGCTTTTGTCAAATTTTGCCTGTAAATACTCCATCTTTCCCTCTCTTCCAGGCCTCTGCCTTTTAGCTTGAGGACTTTCCATCTCTGGTCTGATCAATTGTAGTTTTCCTTCCAGCAGCTGACTTCACTCTCTGTAGTCTGTCCTTACTACTTCTTATCATTGAGGCTTTTTTCTCTCAACTAAAGATGCCACCAAGCCAGTCCTTACAGCTCAATGGATTCAAAGCCTCCACTCTCCTCCCAAGTCTCTTTCTAGGGTTACTGCTAGGAGCTCACTCACTGACCCTCCCCATCCCTCTTTCATCTTCCAGCTTTCTCCTTCCATCTACCCACATTAGATTATACTGTGTTTGGGATGCATGTTGAGAAGTCAATAAAATAAGTTTTGAGTCTAAGTATTCTTGATGCAGGTAATTCCTTCACAATTTTGGTGACATTGAACAATTTTATGGATGCACTTTGTGAGATATGTTGGGTCATGTGCTGACTATTTGGTATTTCAGTACATGAGGTTGAGGTTGAGGGCAGGTAGAGAAACCCTTTAACACAGTAGACAATGGCTCTCTCCCATGTAGATTCTTCTTCTTCTTTTTTTTTTTTTAAAGATTTTATTTATTTGACAGAGAGAAACACAGCCAGAGAGAGAACACAAGCAGGGAGAGTGAGAGAGGGAGAAGCAGGCTTCCCGCCGAACAGGGAGCATGATGTGGGGCTTGATCCCAGGTCTCCAGGATCATGACCTGAGCCGAAGGCAGTTGCTTAACCAACTGAGCCACCCAGGCGCCCCTAGATTCTTCTTTATGGAAAGAGATCCCACTTCCCATGGGGGATGTGGAGGAGACTCTTCTATTATAGGTTTTCTGCCTTTTTTTTTTTCCAGCTAATATGTTTTAGTGCTTACTAATTTTGTTCAGCTCTCTGATTGAGAACTTTGTTTACCTTCTAGACGCAAGTTTGTTCTCATCAGTGCAATGACCTAATCTTGCAGGTACCAGAATCATCTGTGGAACCTTCGAAAAGTTGTCACACAGTAGCCCCTCCCCTGTGCCTCTGATTCTGCAATTGGTTACTCAGATTGAGAGACATGTATGTCTTCATTGGAATGTCTTGTCTTTCATTGTGCAGATTATTTTTCTTTCTCCAGTTCTGTCTTCATGATTCATTTCTTTTTTTTTTTTTTTAAGATTTTATTTATTTGACAGAGAGAAACACAGCCAGAGAAGGAACACAAGCAGAGGGACTGAGAGAGGGAGAAGCAGGCTTCCTGCTGAGCAGGGAGCCTGATGTGGGACTCGATCCCGGATCTCCGGGATCATGACCTGAGCCGAAGGCAGTCGCTTAACCAACTGAGCCACCCAGGCGCCCCTTCATGATTCATTTCTTACACTAATAGTAAGCTCTGCCTTGGGTGAAGAATTCCATAATGACAGAGAGGGAAAGATAAACTTTGAAAGTTTAAACCTAAGAATAACCTTTGTTCCTAGTATATTCTATGGAGAATTCTGACACGATTCTTCTCTCCTCATCAGTATTGATCCCTTCCTACCACATGCTTGTTGTTTTCCCTGTTCCTGTTCCTGAGGATTAATAAAGAAAATGTTCAGAAGTAATAAAGGAATCAAGTTGTGGCCTCTTCAGTTATATTTTCATTTGAAAAGAGAATGCTGAAGAAGAGGAGCACAATGGAAATTAGTCTTTTTTGAACTTCTACCGACTGTCAGACACTATTTTTGGTGGTGTTATATATACTATTATGCTCAATCAAATAAGAAACTCTGAGGGAGGCATCATCATTTGCCTTTTATAAATGAAACTGAGGCTCAGAGAGAGAAAATAATAGGAACAGAGTGGAGTCTACAATACATTGTCTTTTCTCTCATCAGATTTCTTCTCTGGAGACTTTTTTTTTTTTTTAAACCTCAAAGGTAGCTCTCTATGCATCTTTCTCCCCTTTGTTCTCTAAATGAAACCAGTAATACTCTGATTTTATGGTGATAAGCTTAGATTTTATAAAGTATTGTCACATACACATTTTTGTTCTTATAGCTTTAAAGTACCTTTTATTCATAGATAGTTGATAACGTAACAAAATTGTCTGAATTTGCTTCTCTCTACTGAGCAGGTCACACATACACGTGCAAAGTCTGCCATTTAATCTATTCCACTCTCAACTTGACTGCCTGAGGTTCCTTTTAAAGATTACTATTGGGCGCCTGGGTGGCTCAGTAGGTTAAGCCTCTGCCTTCGGCTCAGGTCATGGTCTCAGGGTCCTGGGATCAAGGCCTGCATTGGGCTCTCTGCTCAGCGGGGAGCCTGCTTCCTCCTCTCTCTCTGCCTGCCTCTCTGCCTACTTGTGATCTCTCTCTCTGTCAAATAAATAAATAAATCTTTAAAAAAAAAGATTACTATTAAAATGGCACTGTGATGACAAGAACAGAGTTCCTATAATCACTGAGAATCCCCTACAACAAACATCAGTGTATACTTGTGAAACTGATGAAGTTGTGAGGCTGATCTCTTATTAAGGAAATTAGGGGAGGAGATTAAAGACCTTATAGAGAGTCACTTACTGTTTAGAGGCAGCACAGTCGAGCAGCAATGTAATGTAGGGAAAAAAATTAGCTTAAAATGTTGGAATCTGGAATTTATCTGGTAGACTAGGGAAAAGGACCTAACCGGGATTTGTTAACAGGAAGAAAGACTTGCATTGACAGAAATAATTAATCTCCTGAGGCCAAATAAAGAACTCATTTGAGTCCATGGGATACCCTCAAATACCTATGACTACTAGCTGGTAAAGACAGTGAATCGCTTATGTTGATCCTGGCTCCAGGGAAAAAACAAATGGTCTTTGGAAACTGCTGTTGTGACTGGAGACTGAAAGTCCCCTTTATTTATTATTTTTTACCCATCTAGTCAGCAGAAATAATGAGTTGATAGCGATTCAAACAATTTTCATCGAGAACCTTTCTGCTGTTCTGGTTTTTGCATCCAGCCAAGAGGAAAATGTTATTTTACAGCCTTTGTATTGGTGTTGATGGGTTCTTAGGAGACTTCTTGAGAACATGAAGGTGGAAGGGGCAGATAGGACACTTCGAAAAGAAGAGCTTAAATATTGGCTGTTATCCAGGCATAGGTAATCTTGGAAGGGATTGTAAACCAGCCTGTAGACAGAAATATTTCAGTAGAGGTCCCTGTCAATTCCTTTTTTTTTTTTTTTTTGAAAGGGACATTTATAAGTGTGTTCTTAATCTACATATTTTCCCTTTCCTCATTTTTGTGTGGGCTTATCTCACTTGTTTCACTCTAGTTATTTTGCCTTTTATTCTGAATTGAATTGAAAAATGAAATGTATAAAACATTGGAAGAAAATTCTGTAAGTGTTCCTCATTCTGAAGCCTGACTAATTATTATTAAGGGATTATAGGAAAATCTTACAGTGTAATTTAGGGAGTCTCAATTTATTCACAGACTCTTCTTCTCCCTCTACCTTGCTCAGCAAAGACATTTTTTATCTTTCTGATAAACCCAAACTTTGCTTATTGACTTGTTTGCTCTTTTAACAAATACTTTATTCAGTGAAAACTTAATAATAAAGTAATTACAGTAATAAGAGCAAGCATTTATTGGATGCATGGTATTCTGCTAAGCACCATATATATAGATTGATTTCTTCCCACAACAATCCTATGAGCAAGTTATGATAATTATTATCCCATTTTATAGATGAAACAGAATTAGAAAAATTAAATAAATTGTTGAGTACCATAGTGAGGAAGTGGTGGATTTATAGAAGAATCCAGGCTTGGAAGTTAAATCATAGCATTACTTATTCATTTCCCAGAAGGGGGAATGGGAGTTGACAAATAAAATATAGGATACTTAGTTAAATTTGAATTCCAGATAAGCAATGAGTCATTTTTAGGGTAAGTATATCCCAAATATTGCACGGGACATGGACATCTGTATTTTCATCTGCTGGATCCGGCAACTCGAGGACCATTTGAGTGCAGGATCATTTTTGACCTGGGAGATTTCATTCAAGGCCATCTAGCTCCAGTGTCTTAGTCACAAGTGAGGAAAGGCTCCAGGAGTCTTGAGATGTTCCTGTTCCCGTGCCCAGCAACAAAGTGGAGATTAGGACTTGGCCATGCTACATCTCTTAATTCCTAATAAAGCAGTTTTTAATTCCTAATAAAGCATCTAGGAGATTTTTTCTCTCTGTTATTTCTAAGAGTGTTTATCTCCTGCCTTTTATTCTGAATTGTTGTCTGGAAGGCAAATCTTTGCAAACACTTTACCAATAATAACATGAGCAAAAGTGGAGGGAGGGAAGGTTTCCACCTTCCCAGAACAAGTGGGAGTTATTGGCTGCCCCTGTGTGCCAGCAACACACAAGATTCTTTCCATATGGCACTGCTTTGGTAGAAACAAGAGGCATGAGTATACTGGCATATATTAAATATCTATTTGTCCTAGTCAAGTTTCTTTTAAGACCTTGGCCGGGGGGTCCAATTTGAATGACTACTAGTATTATCAGAAAATGAATAAGTAAGAATGCATTTTATAAAGTAGTCTTCCTTTTAGCAGATAGTAAATTAAAATGTTGTATAATCCACTGGAGTTCAATATTGGGTCATTTTCTTCAAAGAAGAGAGAGGTATTAATTAGTCTGTTGCTTGGAGGCTTCATTATATATGCTTCATTCCCTTTGCTGTTGTAACAAACAGTTCCTGGGTACTCAGGCCCTGACTGATTAACTTGCATAGCTGCCTCCTGATAGCTCTTCTTCTGATAGACATGGTTAAATAGGGGAGAGAATGGGATAGAGGAGTAGAATAAGAAAAACAAAACAAAACAAAACAAAAAAACCAACCTGGTTTTTTCATGATGCGAGAAGGCATATAAATGCAGCTTCTCAGCAGATGGAAGTAAAACAAACTTCTCGAATTGTCCATCTCAACCATAGGGTTCCTTTGGGCCCCAAATCAAACGTATTAGAGGTTTTTCACATTTGGAGTTATAAACAGCTAAGAGACGACAAAGAGCTTCTTTTTTTTTTTTTTTTTTTTTTTTTTTAATTTTATTTATCTATTTGACAGAGAGATCACAAATAGGCAGAGAGGAAGGCAGAGAGAGAGGAGGAAGCAGGCACCCTGCCGAGCAGAGAGTCTGATGTGAGGCTTGATCCCAGGACCCTGAGATCATGGCCTGAGCTGAAGGCAGAGGCTTAACCCTCTGAGCCACCCAGGCGCCCCGACAAAGAGCTTCTTAAGGTCCCATCTTTGGGAAGGGGAAAGATGCCTCTGCTGAAACTGGAATAGTAAGATTGATTGTGTTGAGGAATAAAAACTCTTAAGTGTGTTGAATACAAGGAACAGGATTATTGATTCAAATTCTTAAGCTGTAATAGCCAAAAAGTAGGAATTTTGGACTAAATGTAGTTTTCTTGCTATTATTTTCACATTAGAGTGTTTTTCTCCCCCAAATCTGGTCTTTGCCCTCAAAAATAGATTTACTTCTTCAAAAGTATTTTTAGTTCCGTCAGAGTAAAGACAGTATCTTCTCTTTTACCTTTTGACATTGAACTGTGTAAACTTACAGAAAAGTTGTAAAGCTAGTGCAGAGTTTCTGTATATCCCTGCCCTAGGTTGAGATAAGGGGAAGACACAAAGTTGAGAGCTTACTTAACCTAGTGCAGTTGTCAGAATCAAGAAATTAATCCTGGCATAACACCAATAACTAAAATAAAGACCTTCTTCAAATTTTACCAGTTTTTTCACGCATGTCTTGTTTTGGTTGTTTTTCTGGGATTCCATTCAGTATCCCACATTGCATTTTGTTGCTTTTTTCTCTGTGGTCTCCTCTAATCTGAACAGTCCTTCACCTTTCCTTAACCTTTATAACTATTTCTGATGAGTATAGATCAGTTGTTTTGCCAAATGTCTCTTGATTTGGGTTTATCTGGTGTTTTCCCATGATTGGATTGAGGGTATGTATTTTTGGCAAGAATAGCAGAGATGATGTTGCATCCTTCTTAGTGCATTGTATCGTGCGGTTTGTGATGGCCTTGTGTCTTATTACTCGTACTGTTGATGCTGATTCCTTGGTTAAGATGATTTCTGCTGGGTTTCTTCCCTTGACAGTTATGACGTTTTCCCTTGTTGTTAACAAATATCTTGGGGCGGATGCTTCAAGACTAGGGAAATCCCATTTCTCTTCAAACTTTCACCCATGATTTTAGCATATATTGGTGGATCATGGTTCTGTAGCAGTTGTTACTGTGCTATTTGCTTCATGGTGATTTTTCTATTTCTCTCTTTCCTTCAACATTTATTTATTGGAATTCTATAGCAAGACAGCTATCTTTATCTCCTATCTATCTAAATAATTGATTATATCCAGGAGTATGGACTCATGGATATTTATTTGATTCCATGGGTCATAATTCAATATTAACATGCATTTATACTGTTACTTCAGGCTTCACTTTTGTCTTCCCCCTTTATATATAACTTCCCTCTCCAACAGCGAAAAATCTGGTTCCTGTTTTCTACAATGCATTTACTTATTTAATTCTAGTGCATACTTAGTTGGTTTCAAAGTTGTTAAACTACACCCATGCAAGAAACACACTTCCTGACAAAATTATAGCATTTATTCAGTTACTTTTGTCTTCAGCCTTACAGCATCCAGTCAGGATACTATTTTCCCGTTATTTAGGATAGTTTTATTATTCCCCACCCCTTTACTGTGGTTTTGTGATTCATTTGTAATAGAGTTAGGTTCATTTTTAATTTTTGTATTGCATTTTGCATTGCCTTTTGTTCCTTATCCAGGCTTCAATTGTTTATTACTTGGAGATAAGTGGAGAGTATGAACCATAACTGTGATTCTAAGAGCCAGAGCTTTACAAAGTGATATATCCTTGTCCCTGCCACCCCACAGCCATTCCTTGCTCTTGCCAGCCCTTTCATACCCTCTGTACATAACTAATCTCTTTCAGGTTAATCCTCCTTACATTTCCTTTGTACAAATAGGCAGTTACATATGTATTTTCCTATAATCACTTCTTTTACAGAAGATACCATACTAGAGATATTCTTTTGCCCTTTGATTTTTTTTTTCATATAAGAGTGTACGCTAGATGGGGCGCCTGGGTGGCTCAGTGGGTTAAAGCCTCTGCCTTAAGCTCAGGTCCTGATCTCAGGGTCCTGGGATCGAGGCCCACATCGGGCTCTCTGCTCAGCAGTGAGCCTGCTTCCTCCTCTCTCTGCCTGCCTCTCTGCCTACTTGTGATCTCTCTGTTAAATAAAAAAATAAAATCTTAAAAAAAAAAAGAGTGTACGCTAGAAATCATAACGTAACAATTCATAGAGATCTTCCTTAATATTTTTAACAGCTGTTTTGTACTCTGTTGTATTGCTATATGACAATATCTTCTTCATGTTCTACTTTCAGTAGGAGAAAGGCAGCCCAGTTAACAGGCTCAGGAGTTTAATATTAACAACAAGATATGAGAGGGGAAAGCTTAAAAAAATAAACTTCAAAATGGAGCAGACTGGGCAAAGTTGGTAGATGTAACTACTGTATTTATACCAATCCAAGCAGAACAAAGCAGAGGTAATAATAATAATTTGATGATTAAAAGCAGTCTGCCATTTTGGGTTTGGACCATCAGAAGTTTTGGACTTCTATAATTTACTAGTGATGTGAGTTTGGGCAAGTTATTTAATATCCTCATGCCTCAGTTTCTCTTACCTATAAAAAAGGAATAGTAAGAACAACCGCTTCCCAGAGTTAAAGTTAAACTATAGGTAACAGTACAGTGTATAGAACATGGTAAGGCAGAAACTGGGAATGATAATCATTACTGTGTTGCTAATTGCTCTTATATGTTATATGGATTTATACTCTAAGCAAAAGTTTTTGATGGTTTGGTTTTATATACACAACTGAAAACACTAGGTATTTTTTAGTAATTAATAGTTGTTTTTATGGCAAGGGAGGGCAAGAAGGGAAGGGAGAGAGGGAAAGACAGAGAGGGAATACATAAAAAAGTGAAATTGTCCCTAATGTTACTGATCAGAGAAAATCACTGTTAATAGCTTAGTATAAATGCCTCCAGATAATTTCCTATGCTTATGTACACAGTCTCTTTTGAAAAAGATATATATATTTCAACCAAACTGTATCCTATTCCATATACCTGTTATTCATCATTTGGAATTTTTTTTAAAGATTTTATTTATTTTATTTGACAGAGAGAAACACAGCCAGAGAGGGAACACAAGCAGTGGGATTGAGAGAGGGAGAAGCAGGCTTCCCGCCAAGCAGGGAGCCCGATTTGGGACTCGATCCCGGGTTTCCGGGATCATGACCTCAGCCGAAGGCAGTTGCTTAACCAACTGAGGCACCCAGGCACCCTCATCATTTAGAATTTTATTGTGAATATTTTTCTGCAAACCTACCGGAAGGTTTAACCAGATCACTTGGTCATTTTAGTCTAAGGTCTGATCAATCAAATGTGAAACAAAATTGAATAAGCACAGGGACAAACTAACTGAAAAAAGGTCAGTAAATTTGGATGTCTGAATTACTTGGGCCCTCTATTCAGCCAAATATATATATATATATATTTTTTTTTTTTTTTGGTAAATGTGATTTTGTTAAATACTTACCTATAAAAGACATAGTTAAATCCAAGGAATATATCCCTTGCTTTTAAAACTTTTATTTTGCGATGTCCATTTCAGTGGTATTACAAAGTGAAATTGACCTCAACTTCAAGCCCATGTCTTCAAAATTTTTTTTATTATGTTCAGTTAGTCATGTATATAGTACATCATTGGGTTTTGATGTTGTGTTCAATGATTGATTAGTTATGTATAGTGCCCAGTGCTCATCACATTTGCCCCTTAATACCCATTATCCTGTCTTTGATCTAAAAAGCTTGACAGGAACCTCAAAGCTTCCAATAAGGCTGTAGGTCTGAAAGGAGCACTTCCATCATGACTATAGTTTAAAAAAGTTGTAAGCAAAGTTTCACAGTTTTGAGGAAGAATTATTGAGGTAAAAATCCCCCCTGCCCCAAAGTCTCCCCTGCTCCATTTCCACCCATCCTCATTCCTTTGCCTCCATTATACAAGAAATATTGCTGGTCTCTTAATGTTTCCGACATTGTAGATGGTGTTAAGACATGAAAATTTCCAGCGATGTACAAGATTTAGCTCTACTTTCATTTTTTTTTCATGAAGGAAAGAAATGAGTGGATAAAAATTCAGCAAAGTTCCCATCTAAAGGGATATTCTAAAGCCCAACTCTTAGCTCTCAAAAACCACCTCGAAGTAGGAGGAATAGTGGCAGGTATAGTATTTTTTTCTATATGAAATATAAGCCTGTAATATATATTTTTATTCTAGTACTCTTTGCACATTTTAAAAGCACGTCTACTCAGTGGTACAAGGAAGAAAATGATTTAAAAGAATTTATTAGCTACTCCAAGAGTAGATCTAACCCTTTATTGAGCTTGGACTGATTCTGCTTCATAAGAATGTAAGAAGTGCTGCAATGGAGCAGAGGAGAGACCCATTTAATGTAATATTTTGTCACTTGAAGTCTCTAGAAGGTAAGAAAGGGGGTGAGATATCAAGAAGAATGCTTCTACGACCTTCTGTCATGTTCCAGACTTCTTAAATAGGTTGGGTGCTTGACTACCTGATGCTAAATGATAATAATTGTACCTATGGATTACTAAGTGCTTTACTATGTGCTAGATCTGCGCTGAGTGCCTCACACATACCATTTCATTTAATATATATCCATGACAGGAGGCAGGTATTAATGTATCTCCATTTTATAGATGAAGACCCTGAGTCTATAAAGTCTATAGTCTACAAATAACCTTGTCAAAGTCGCATGGCTATTTAGTTAGTATACCACTTACTAAGATTTCACCTAAGTTTGTTGGACTCTTTGCTACTTCAGTGCTAAGTGTGACTGAATCTTGTAGGTCTCAGTAATTCCCTAGACTATGCTTTTCTTAGGATCAGCACAGCCTTTGCTCGCTGGCCCGGCTGTGAGCAGCAAGGGGTTCTGGCCTTAGGCTTGGTCCCACTGAGAAACCCTGAGCATTCCCAACACTCTCCCCATGGAGTCAGATTTGGGGTGGTGAATGGCACTTTGGGGCTGGAGGGACTGAAACCCAGCAGAGATAAGTGGGAAAAGCAGTAGATACGTGTTAACCTCCCACTGCCTCTCATTCCTTTCCAAATCAGTTGTTCTTCTATGTCATTAGCTGGATCTTGTCTTCTCTTCATTAGGATCATGCTCTTTGTTAAAAACAAGGATTACTATGTCCTTTACCTGTTTTGGTCTTTATTGGCTCATTCCTACCTCCCTAGGCAAGAGTTAGCTTTTTTCCTTGGCATTATCTATTCTTGCCTGTTTCTTCTTTCATGTCTCCTGACATTCCCAAACTTCATCCTAGGTTCAAGCTTATTAGCTTCTTACAGTTCCCAAACATGTGTGTGTGTGTGTGTGTGTGTGTGTGTTCACATGCATGCATGTGCATATGTATGTGCATATGTGGGGGAGCGTATGAGTGTGTGTGGGTGTATGCATTTATGTGTGTGGTGTGCATGTGTATGTGTGTTTGGGGTGTGTGCTTGTGTGTGTTTTAAATGCCTGTGCATATGCTATTTTCTCTGTTCTATCCTTCTCTGCTCTGTATGCCTAAACTTCTTATTTTTCAAAATGCAGCTCAGTTGTATCCTCCATGAAGCTTTACATGTCTCTTCAAACAGAATGAGATATTCTTTCTTCCAGGTTCTTAAAGCATCCCACAAACACCTTTGCCTTACGATGTGTGACTGATTCCGTCATCCTTTACTTTCACCAGGCTGTGAACTCCATGAGGGCAATGAGTTTGTCTTAGGACTCCTTGGGTCCCTAGTAGCTAGCCTAGCATCTAATAATTGTTCAATAAGTCTTGTTTTTAATGGATTAGTGGATGGACCAGGAATTCGAAAACATAAAATTAGAGCTCATACTACCTGCAAAGATTTTGTATAGCATTTGGTAAATTATAAGAACCTTCAGGGCCTTAGTTTCCTTATCTATGAGGTGAAGCTGTTGACCATAATTACCAATGTCTCTTCCTTGGAGAACATTTGCAATGGAACCAGTTTATTGGTGAAGAATAAATGGGCTTCTGATAGCAACTACTTTTCAGCCTGCTTTTAGCTAAAATCTTCATCTCAGTCCAAGTTTCTCAAATGAGTGATTTGGACTGAGAAAAAGTACACCAAAAGCTATGGAGACTAATGTGGAACGAAAAGGTTACTTTTATGATCAGAAGCCTCAGGGCTTGTTTCACTGTTTCAAGATCATGGAATGTTCAAATTGGGGGAAAACTAAGATATAAGTCATCCAACCTCTTTATGTAAAAAGAGGGAAACGGAAAGAAAAGAGAGGAAGAGGAAGGGAAAGGGAAAAGGGAAGGGGAAAAGATAGGGAAAGGAAAGAAAACCCAGAATTCAAATAACTTGCCCAAAGTCATAGCAAGAGTTTGTAGCAGAATGTATCCTCTAGATTCTCAGGTTTATATCCTTCTGCCACACCAATCACTTGATCTGTGTAACTAAATCAAGATGCAGAATAATATTGTCTGCTAAGATGTGCTCTGTGTTGCAGCTGACTCAGTTTGGAGCAGATGACATGATTTTAATGACATGATTTCTCTTTATATTCATTTTGGCTAGACTACCACCAAATGCAGCACATGTTTATGAACAATCTGTTGTTTTCTGTCTTTTCTTCAGGATTGGTTAGAGAAACTTGACGAGGGGTAAATGAAGGCACATGACACACCATGCTGGATGATATGCTACAAGATTCCAATTGAGACTAGGTTGATGAGGCAGAAGATGAAACAGACATCTTCTAAAAAAGAAACTGGATAATTTGTGGGCAAAATAGAACAATTTCTGATGTCAGACCCTAATGATGATATTAATAATAGGGGCTTGGAGTTGTTACGTGTTGTGTCTAGGTATGAATCAACAGGTCACTTTTACTAGAATGGATGGACCTTTTTCCACTCTTAAAAATCTCATATATGGTGAATGCATGCATTAGCTATCATGGCATGCCAAAATCATTCCAAAACTCAGTGGCTTAAAACAATAAACATATATTACTGTTCATAAGTTCATGGGTCAGCTAGATAGTTCTTCTGGTCCCAGGCTTCTGTAGTCACTGTGAGTCTGGTGGGTAGATTTCCGATTTTTGACTTGATGCTCTTATGTGTTTGGGAGATTACCTATCTCTGGACAGGTGGAGAATAGTTTTAGCTGGAATAACTAGACTGTCCTCCACCTTGGTACGTCATCATTTCCTTTGCATTCTACTGGCCAAAGTGAGTTACAAGGCCAGTCGGAGTCAGATGGAGACTTCAAAGTTATGAGAAAAAGGCTGTGGATAGAGAAATGTTATTAATTGAGGCACAAGGCAACTAATATACTAGAACATGTGAATACATGTTCATACCTATGTAAACAGCACAAATCAGGTGGAAATAAAATGGAAAAATTCCCTCTTGACCCTCTTTTTCCATCTACCGTCTTCCCAGGGTTAACACTATTAAAAATTCTCTGTATTCTTCTAGGCTTGTATGTATGTATATAACACACACACATATATATATATATATAGGTACCATGCATATAGTGTGCATATATGCATATAAACATGTAGTGCATATATACACATATATATCCTATACAAAATAATTAATACTATAAACATTTTTTTTAAAACATTTTATTTATTTGACAGCGAGAAACACAGCCAGAGAGGGAACACAAGCAGGGGGAGTGAGAGAGGGAGAAGCAGGCTTCCTGCCGAGCAGAGAGCCTGATGTAGGGCTCGATCCCGGGTCTCCGGGATCATGACCTGAGCCGAAGGCAGTCGCCCAACCAACTGAGCCACCCAGGCGCCCCCTATAAACATTTTTTAATGTAATTTACTTGTTTGTCATAAGCTTGATTATATTTTAGGGATATATATCCTCCCTTAACAATATGCATAGCTGTGCATAGACTTTATTTTTTAAATTATTTTTAAAAATATTTTGTTTATTTATTTGACAGAGAGAGAGAGAGAGAGAGATCACAAGTAGGCAAAGAGGGGAGAAAGCAGGCTCCCTGCTGAGCAGAGAGCCCAATGCGGGCCTCGATCCCAGGACCCTGAGATCATGACCTGAGCCGAAGGCAGAGGCTTTAACCCACTGAGCCACCCAGGCACCCTGAATAGACTTTATAATACATTTTTATTTAAAAATTAATTGTAAGGTAGTTGAAAAATACAGAAAACACAGAAAGAGAAAAAGATATACCTATAAACCCATCTCCCTGACTGAGATATATAAATGTTTGCAGGATAATTGCATCAGATCTTTTCTCATAAAGGGAGATAAATAAAATACTACAAATAGAATATATCAACATTTAATTACTGATTTCTCCTTATTTATGAACATTTGGTTTTCTATTTTTCACTGTTGCAAACATTTCTACAGGGAGCCTCCTAATCACATCTCTGTGTCTATGTATCAGAGACTCTTCAGGGTGAACAGCTGGATGTGTGCTTGCTGGATTTCAGTCCATGTACATTGTAGTTCCTCTGTACTAGATACGGTCAGTTTGTTCCTCAAAATGTTTGTGCCAAATTCCTTTAACACCAGCAGTGTATTAAAGTTTTCCCATTTTAACCCACAGTTGGTATATAAGGCTTTTTAATATTTGTCATCATGATATATGTGAAATATCATTTTATTAGTCATTTTATCTTTTTTTATTATTATTGAAGTTGAGTCAATTCCAAATATTTATTGGAATTTAGGGTCTTATTTTGGTGAAATACCAGCATGTATCTCTTATTAAATTTTCTGTAGGATTTTTTGGCTTTTTCTTATTGATTTTTGTTAAGTCCTTTATATATTCTTGATACTCTGTATATTTTATATACATTCACTTATCCTCTCTTAGCCTGTGGTTTGTCTCTTTTTGTTTATGTTAACCTTTGGGTATCAAGGTCATAAAAAGCTGGGCTAATTTTTTTTTCTGTTTCCTGGAAAAATTTGAATTTAAGGTGGTAATGGCAACTATCACTTTTGAATTTCTTTTTCTATTGTTTTAACATCTTTAATAATTTAAATCTATTTAGAGTAGAAACTAAACTTTACTTCAGCATCCCTGGGCAGCGATGGAGTTTTTCCTATCTTTTCTTCAAAGCTTGGGAAGATCTGGTGGGCCAGGTGCTCATTTCTAATTCCTCACGGGGTCAACATCCAAGGCCGGGACTCTATGCCTGACCTTTAGTACCCAAATAGACAAATAATATACTTTTGGATGTCCCAGCTGCAGCTCTAGCTGACCTTAACTTCTCTACTTGTTTATGACTCCTGAGAGTCTTCTCTCTTTCCTTCAAGTTCAGATGATGCGATCATAGTTATTTTGGATATGTCTGATACAACTTTTCCATGTATTTGTCGTCAGAAGAAGGTCCATGTCAGCTAACTCTATCATGTTGCTGGGTGTTCTCTAGAGGCTTCATGATTCTGATGAGGACTATTAGTGTCTTGTGCATACGACACTAACTTAAGGACCTCAGTTTTATTTGCATTCTAGTAGTATTCAGCCCAGGAAGGTTGAGGAAGCAGAGCTATCTGGAAAGATACAGAAGGAAGTAATGTATTTCAGCTTAGATCTTGAATATTTAAACTTTTGTCAAACTCACCAGTGAAATGAGTCTCTTAGAAGGAAAAGTGTCTTCCTTAGGGGAAAAGCTCTTTTGGCAAATATTTGACAAATGTCTGAATCAATCCATATAGGATGTAAATTTGTCGATCTATTTACTCTATATTGAGCTTGTAGCTGACTCACCCTCACTTGTAGCTCTTCTGCGAACATGACCCTAAGCATTGTTTCAGCTGCCCCACCACCTGCTGTATAGAGACCTCAACTAGAGACGGGAAAGGTAAGTGATTTCACCTTGGGTTACCCCAAGAGCTATTCCACCCTGTTAAACTCAAGTGGAACCTGGGGCAATGATTTAATGTACTTGAAATGGAGAAGACTGCAAAGCCCAAACATTCAACAACTTTTGGGAAAAATGATCTATAAAGCTTGTGCCGGTCTTTGACCAATAGCTCTACAATTCTGATCTTAGCCTTATGATAGGGATCTAAGTTTGAGTACCTTTTACTTCCTTGCCTCCTGTTAGCACCACCACACCTACCTGTTTAAGAACAGCTGCAGTGACTTCTCTATGCCAGTGCCCATAAGACCAGGCCCCTGCCCTGTGTCTCATGGCCCCTGGCTGCCTTCTCTAAAAGAAGAGACAGAGGAGCATCTGACTCAGTTCTCAGCACTTGTTTCAACTTACTTTTGACCATTCTTTCTGAAAGATTGTGAGTCGATTCTTGAAAACTTGATGACTTTGACCACTAGTATTTGTCAGTTTCTTCAAAAGTTTTCTGACCATTTAAATGTTTAAGCTCTCAGATTCCTAGGCACACATCACTCTGAGAATCTCTCAAATCCTGTTACTTAAAGTGAGGTCCAAGGATTCAGCAGCCCTGATATCACTTGTGAGTTTACTACCAATACAGAATCTTAGATCCCACCCCAGATCTGCTGAATCAGAAGGTGAATTTTAATGAGTTCCAAAGTGTGTCATATGCACTGTTTCAGTTGATTGAATTTCAGGTTAGTACTGGGTTATCATTATCTACAAGGATCCTTTTTTTCAAAATATGTATGGGGATAGCCCCCTTCACTTGCTCATTGAGTTTATTCTCTGTTTGATGATCGATGCTCATGAGTGTGTGTTCCTGATGGAAGCATGAAGCATGTCTCCCACTTGGGTGTGTTAGAGAAAGAAACAGAAGTGAGAACTAATGAGTCTTATGGTCACTGAGCGTGCTTCTGACCTTGACCATAACCTGATTCTTCTGAGTTTAACAATGTTTGATTGCACCCCTCCAACCCTGTGTGTAATAGGAACTTGAACTAGAACATTCACGTACTCCTCATGGTCCACACCACCCTTCCTCCAACCACAATGGGTGAGCAACAGCACAGACCAAGGCATTTAGTTTATTGTCATGGAACAGAGCAAACCTCCCCCTGTGTCAGGTCCAGGACCTTGGCCTTATTAGCACTGACCTACAAACTAAGCTTGTTATTGTGATGTTCGGTGTCAGGTAATGAGTGCTTAAGCACCTACTGCTTCCAATTAAAGTGAACTATTGACAATATGGTCTCAGCCCTCAAGCAACTTTCACAGTCTGAAATGGGAAAATGATATAAGAAAGGAAAGACAAAAGACATGCAGAATGAAAAATGAATAAATAAAAGCATATAGGCCTGCATGGTTATCTTGACCATATGGTAACTACTTCATTATCAAGAAATTCTAGATTTTTAAGAATAGGCACATTCTCAAAATAATAGTGATAGACCTCCATGCTATTTTCTTTAGCTGGGAATGTGGGTGTTTGGAGATTTGTTTGCTCATGTAATCAAGCTATCCAAAAAGTAGTTTTCTAACCTAAACATTTTAAATTTAAATTTTAAGTTTTAAACTTCTCAATTTCATTACCTAGGAAACAATTCTTGAGGTTAACAGGCTTTACTAATTCTTTCAAAGTTTTACTCCAACCCAAATGAGGAAAAGTATTACAGAAATATATGATAAAGTACATTATAACTATAAATCAAATTTCAGTTTTTAGAGAAAGGGAAGATTTTTACTTATATATTTTAGAAGAAATTATCTGTCCTATCTGATGTAAGCAGGGATTTTTTTAAAAAATTAAAAAACAAGTTTCTACATAGATGTAATTTTCATTTTTGATATTGATTATTTGTGACTCCAACAAACTTGGGAGTTTATGACTTCTGTCCCTAAAGTCACATTTGAATGTGACCTTGTTTGCTGTACTTTTCTGGAAGTGAAAATTAACCATTTAAAAAAGTATATGAACTTGTTCTGCTAATAGTACAGATTCAAATAAACATAAATTAAGACCCTTTTTAGGAAGGGCTTTAATTTGTTTTCGTGGTAACAAGACTGTTTCAGAACCTGGAGAATTAAAATTGCTCCTTCCCAGGTTGAAGAGATCCACTGGATCTCTATTGTGTGTCCTTTGGTCCAGTGTTTCTTGAACATGTGGTGAAGACGCAGTACAGGTCTCTGGGAAGCCTCCATGGGTGAATCAGGCAAGGAGACTGTTCTCAAAGGGCTTGTGAGTGAGTGGGGGAGACAAAACATAATATGAACTATTTCAACACATGGTTGGAAATAATTGTCATGAGAGATATAAAGAAAGGTGCTGTGGCTTTTCAGAGAAGGAAACAGGAATGAGGGAGTGAAGGAAGGCTCAGTGAAGTGGGGACAAGTAGACTAGGTTTGGATGGATACGTAGAATTTGAAAATGGGTCACATTCCTGTATGATGACCTGCTGTGGAGATGGTGAACTAAAATGTGTGATGCTCTGGCCTCATTTTCATTGCCTTTGTTTCAAGGTAGATGCAAACAAATAGTCTGAAAACTGCCCAAGCATGCAAATAATGATATACAAAGCTCCCTTTCAATCACATAATCACACAGTGGGCACTGGTTCTAGCTTGGGCTCTTAGCTGGGACAACTAACCAAGCAGCAAGCAGTCCAACTGGACAGAGTAAAAAAACATCCTCAAAGGAAGAGAGAGAACTCTTCAGAGAGGAGAAGGAGGAGGAGAAGAAGAAAGAGGAGGGGGGAAGGGAAGGAGGAGGAGGAGAAGAAAGAGAAGCGGGGGAGAAAGAGAAGGAGAAGAAGGAGGAGGAGGAGGAGGAGAAGGAGAAGGAGAACAAGAAGACCTCAAATGATAATCCTAGAAGACAGCCAAGACTTAATAAGAGCATATTACAGCATATACAGAAGTCCTAGAGTAAGACTGTGCCTACATGAGGTCACCTAGTAGAACACTTTAATTGAAGTTCTTTAATTTCTCTTTTGATTTGCAGAGGATCAAGAAATCTTGTCTGCATGTTGATATTGGGCCCACATATGACCCTGGTGCCTGAGTGAAGAAGGACACAAGTGTGAACCAGTTCATGAAATGCCCACCACATGCAGCCAAGATGGTTGTAGGGACTATGGCCATAGGGAATTGATGCAGATAAACTGTGAAACCATTCAGCAAGCAACTCCACAGCTAAGAAAAATCAGCTTAGAAAACTGGGTCAGGCTGGGTGGGGACTACAATCAGAAACCTGCAAGATGAAACACTATAAACACGTTTCCCTGGGCAAGATTGATTGTTTTAAAAATAAAGATGAAACAATGGATGAAAAGAAGCAAGTCCAAATATCTTCTATCCTGATAGAAATGGGATGAGGAATTGGAATTATAGGTGGGTGAGGAAAGGTTCTATTTTAATCCAGAAAAGAAAAGTCTCATTTTCTTTTCCAACATGTTTTTTAATTTCAGGTTTATTGCCATAAACGGATGAAGGAGAAAGGGCCCCACTCCACCCTGGATGTTGGGTTAGCCCATGACACTAATTGTCCCAGTTGTCATTCTGAAAGCTAAGGGAGCATTATCTTTGCAAACTTAATTTTAGTTTTGTGAAATCGTTATGTTTTAGAGAATGCTGGGTGACACAAACTTGCTGTAATTATTACTTTGCTAAACTTGGAGTGGTCATCTTAGTTGGATAGACTGTGACACTAATAAGAAATAACAATGCAGATACAATTTTGTGTGAGGCATTTAGTTTTGCAGGAGGGGAGACTATGTTTCACTAATACATCCCATCCCTGCACAAGAAGCTTGTAAGAATAATGTTTTGGTATTGATGGAGACTGGGAGAGAACATGCTTCAGTGGTCAGTGTGACCAATTAACATGAGCATAGCACAAAGTATGTGCCCTATAATCAGTGGGTCTCAAACTCATATGAGGGTGTCATTGCTTTATCAAACGGAAAGTATTTTGCTATTTTGTGTAACAGTAAGTTTGCCAATAATAAAGTTTGCATTTTCCATTATCTGAATGCTTCCTATGCACTAGGCATTATAGTGAGCATCTTATGCATATTATTTAAACTCATAGCAACCCATGAGATAGAAATTATTGTCTCCATATTACAGGTGAAGAAATGTAGTCTCAAAGATGCTAACATCACACAAATAGGAAGCAAGAGTTCAAAGACCTGATGTTCCTTCTTTAGGTGGGTGCAAGCATAGAGAAATGAGAGTTTGCTCCTCAAACCTAGAAGCTGTGTTTAAGAAAATTCGTGAATCTGGATTTTTTATCAGTATATTTATTTTAAATACATTTTCTGATAAAATTCCTGCTTTTGCTTGAAGCCTAAGGCACTAAACATTTTGTGGCTTGCCAACTTGAAAAGAAGTCAGTCTTTTTCTGGCTTCTAATTTTGACCTTTTCACAATCAGGCAGTAATTAATTTAGATAGTATTTATTGCAATCTTACTATGAATTGGGCAATGCCACAGTGCTTTGTGCATTGTTTCATTTAATCCAGAGGAAACTGAGACACAGGCAGCTGAGGCTTGCCAAGTCTAGGTTAGAGAGCTAGCAACTGAGAAGTTAGGATGCATAATTGGTAGGTCTGTCTTCAGGAGCAGACTTCTTAATCACAAAGTTTTACTGCCTTTTTACTATGTGATTTTCCTTTCTGATATTTGGTGCCAAATATTGGGGCATGTGACCATTTGCTTTTCAAGTAAGTTACCTTTTTTCAATGGGATGTCTTCCTGAATAGATCAAATGGCTTTCTATTATTACCTCTAACCCATTGAAATAAAAGATAAATGACTTAATTGACATATATAAACAAAATAATATTTTATATTTACATATAATTTATATTTATAATAAAATAATTCCTTTTATTTCTATAGGGGGAGCATTGCCAAACTGAATATGGTTTCACTTATTAACATGGATTTTGTTAGTGGTGCTCTGATGAAAGCTACTGAATTTCAATACACTCCCTACGTCCATCTTACAGTCTCCTCTTCTTTTTGAAATGAGAGTTTCTATTTCCTCACTTTTAGCTCATGCATATGAATGCACAGTCTATACTTTGTACTCAACTCACTCTGATTCCCAGTTTTCCCCTTAATTAATTAGGATACAGTCTTTGCTACTATAAAAAGAAGACTATTATTTTTAGAGTGCCTCCACAATATAGACATTGTTTAGGAAGGTGGTTCAGAAAGGGTAGGAGGGTTGGCTCCAGAAAGTCATCCAGAAACCCAGATTCTTTCTGTCTTGTTGCTCTGCACGTCCAGGGCCCTGTTCCCATCTGGGGGCTCAGCAGTGGCACATTGCATCACATCTGCATTCTAGCTCATGCAAAAGGGAAAGAGAGAGGGAGAGGAAGTTGAGGACAAGCAGTTTCTTTGATAAACATGTACTTCAGCCAAAATCTAGTCACATGGCCATTCCCCGTCAGCTCCGAGAAAGGATAGGCGGTGTAGGCTCAGGCTGAGGGAGTTCACAGCTCTCTGGCAGTTCCCAACCTGAAAGGACAAAAGGAGAAGGGACACTGGGGGTACAGACTCTGCCAGAGTTCTGTCCTTCTAGCATCCAAGTTTTCCTTCTCACTCTTCATCCCATTGGAGGACACTCTCAACTTCCTTCTCGAAGGAGACAAATCAAAGTTCATCCTATTACTGTTTCCAGCTGAGAAGCCAGGATCTCTGGGAGATGTCTATCAGTTCAGATGCGGATCTGGTGACACCAGCACTCAAAGATGAGTTCTGTGCTACACAATGGTCAGTTGGAAAGGGCAGACTAGGAAGCACTAGCTGAATCTAGTGAGTCACAGCCCTCACATTTTGCTGACAGGAACTGCTTGACAGTCCTTGTTAGGCCTTCTGGCTGCTCTACCTTGTTCTTTGGGAGCAACTCCTCTGTCCTTTGTTCTTGGTGACCCCCATCTTTTGTGGCCACATCTATGGTGAGTCTTGGAGAGTGTCCCCTCATTGGGAGCTGTTCTCCTTTTACAGCCTGCTTTCCATGGGTGCACGTGTGGCGACCTGAGGTTTGTGAACAATCCTTGGCTTTGTCAGGTAGGCTTTTGTTTCCTTTGCAATGCAATTTCCTCAGAAATGCCAGTCATTTGCTTCCAGTCTGTCCTGTATGAAAGCAACCTTTGGCTATAACTCTTAAGCTTGCAGATTCTGCCTTTTTTCCTTACTGGCTTCAGTGCACAGTCCATTTTAACTCTCCCTACCCCAGTTTAAGGGTTTCTACCATGAGGTCATCTGAAGCAATGGGCTTGAATGGAAAGACTATTCCTACATCATTTGAATCTTTGTAGCTGGGATGTCTCCCATTGTGTGGCCTGGGAGAATGTTCCATAGAGGTTTCTTAAAATAGACTTTGAGTGGCAATCTTATGTTCTACTACTTGGAGAAAAGAAACGTTTGGCTTTGCTGCCAGGGGTCACCAGCTTTGCAGCTGCAATATCTGCGTCCTTACCACCTGCTACTCAGTCCCTAAGCTGCTGCCAGATACTTTCAGTTTCATTTTGGCAATACTCCTTGTCCAGATAGCGGGTTTGTATTGGGATACAGGCAAGCACTACAACAAAGAGACCCCAAATGTAGACAAGATAGGAATTTATTTTGTTTTCACTTAATAATCTCAAAGTAGGCAAGATAGTCCAGGATTGGTCAGCACAGCTGCTCTGCAGTATCCACTAGAGACCTGGGTAGTTCTATTTGTTACTCTGCTCTGTCCCAAGGGGTTGCCTTCAGGTACGGCACTGAAGACGGTACACACCGCTAGTCCATACTCCCAGCTGCAAGAGGTGGGAGAGCGGGACTCAAAGTGGAGGTAAACAGTGTCCTTATGGAAATACGGATGGGAGTTACAGGATCCTTCCTGGTTATGACTTATTGGCCAAAAACTTAGTCCTCTGGCCACACGTAGATGTGAAGGAAGCTGGGGGAGGGGAGCATTAGTTTCTAACAGGGCAGCTGCTTGTTTTTTTCTGGATTTTTTTACAAGGATTCTGATTTTTGAATACAAATATGTAATAGGTGTAAAATGAAATATACTTCTTAAAAATTTCGACTTTAGGGATGCCTGGGTGGCGCAGCTGGTAAAGCGTCTGACTCTTGGTTTTGAGTCAGGTCATGGATTCAGGGTCATGAGACTGAGCTCCGAGTCTAGCTCCATGCTCAGTGTGGAGTTTGCTTGAGATTCTCTGATTCTCTGTCCCTCTCCTGGCTCTCTCTCAAAAAAAAAAAAAAAATAAGCAAAATCCTAAAATTTTTTTCGACTTTGAGGTATAATCAACATATAAAATTATAAGATATTTAAAGTGTACATTGTAGTAATATTATACATATGTTTCAATATATTTATATATATTATATATTACACACACACACACACACACACACACATTATAAAGGGATTCCTCCCATCTGGTTAATTAGTAGCACCCATCACCTCACATGTTTATCTTTTTAAAAAATTTTCAGTGAGAGCTTTTTATTTCTACTCTCTTAGCAAATTTCAATTATACAGAGCAGTGTTATCAACTGTATAAACTGAAATTCACTTTAAGACTCTGTGTTGGTGCCACTGGCCAGAATTAAAGCTCTCCTCCTTTAAAATGTGAGATGAATTGAGATTTCCTTTATGTTTTAAATGCTTGCCTCCAGGATACATAAAAATAGAGAATTTGGAAACCTGGGGCTAAGGAGGATAGGGACAAGAGTTCCCTAAATAAAATTCCAGGGATTCTTCAATGAGCAGGACAAAGAAAGAGTGGATCCTGGAGAGTCGGAGAGTCTCTACTACAATCCTGCTTAATAATTATGAGATAAGATTAAAATGTGACTAGACTTGCTTGTTCCTAGATACTTTCTCCTTCATGAGGAACCTATCCATCATGAAAAATGACAAGAAAGATTAGAGCCCTCCTTGTCTTGTTATTCATTCAGCTTTCTCTCTGTGTTTTTACCAATATAATGTGAATTGAGTGTTAAGAAAAAATACCATAGGACAAGGGATCAACTTTTTTTTTTTTAACTTAAATTCAAGTTAGTTATATAGTGTATTATTCATTTCAGGGTAGCGTTTAGTGATTCATCAGTTGTGTCTAACACCTAGTGCTCATTACATCAACCTTTTTAAGTTCGAATATCTATCATTTGTTGAATTCCTTTTAGCCAACCACATTGTAATTCCATCACTGAAACTTATTTGTGTGTCTGGAAAGTAGTGGTTATAACTGTAGCAGCATGATTTAGATGTGTCTGTGTGTGGGTTTTTTTTTTTTTATCTTATTTTTTAAAAAGATTTTATTTTTATTTGAGAGAGAGAGTGAGCATGAGCTTGGGGTAGGGGAGAGGGAGAGGGAGAAAAGCAGGGTCCCCACTGAGCAGGGAGCCCAACACAGGGCTCTGTGTTGGGGCTCATTCCCAGGACCCGAGACCATGACCTGAGCTGAAGGTAGATGTTGAACTGACTGAGCCACCTAGGCGCCTCGATTTTTCATTTTAATGCTGACTTTGTTGCAAGAGTAATTCATTCTTGGTAGTAGTCATGTATTCTCTAAAGCAATCATGCTTATGTTCTGTTCCATGAAGATGTAAAAATAATGAGGAGGGGTCCAGCTTACCCAGTCTGAATCTCTGTTGCCCCTGAAAACACTGAACTGGTAGACAAAACTTTCTAAGTTTATATTGGGGAACAAGGTTTATTTCAGCTGAGAGGAAAAGGAAAATACAGAAGAGTCATAGTAACTAGAAAGTTGAGTACATTGAAAATGTAGTTTGGAAGTGACACACATGTATGGTTTGCTGATGTGATAAGTCCTTCTGGACACCTGTAAGCAATTTCCTCTTTATCCTGATTGAATTCTGTTTTCCTTCCCTACAACACATTTGTCAAAATTCATTTCTGAATCTGTATGAGTGTGCATGTGTGTGCCTTGGCTTTGCCCTCCATTCACGGAGTCAACAAGTAGCTATAGTTCTAATGCTCTGACCCTGTCCCATCTAAACCTTGCATTGTTCTCTTCTCCATTCCCACACATCTTCTTGGCTCTGATGATATACGTTGCCAGTGTCCTGTCAGCTTTAGTTGCTGCCTTCTTGCTTGGGTGATGAGGATTCCTTTCCAATGTGTCTGCATTTCCCAGATTCCCTTGCTTCTGAGCAGGGTTGGGTTTCAGCTAGATTGTGACCTTTGCCTTTAAAACCTCTCTTCTTTTCCCTTTTCTTTCTCAATTTTTCCCAGTGAAGTGTTCCTCTTCAGCATAAACTGTGTAGCTTAAGATGATCCACTACAAGCATAAAGCTGCTTTGTGGTTACACGTTTTGTTTTTAACAGGCATGCAAATCTTGCATTCTACGGCACAATTTGTCCATTTGTTTAAAGAAACAAATAATTTGAATTACTACCAGATAAAACATTTGTCTCCTTCTGCCTCAAATCTTCAAGGAAAATTTAATTTGCAGGTAGATAAGCCATTTTTATCCCAGGGCTTTGCACAGTCTTTTGGCACATGGCTCCAAACCTCCATGGAGTCAAAAAGTATTCCAGTTTAAAGAACACAGAATTTCTTCATCAGAGAAATTGAGCTCTAATTGTGGGATTTGAGTCGAGGAGTGTGTTTTTTCATTATACCTTATTTTATTTTTTATTCTTTCAGCTTTACTGTGGTATAATTGACAAAAATTGTGTGTAAATTAAAAAATGAAAACTATATATTTAAGGTATACAACTTGATGTTTTGATACATACATATACATTGTGAAATAGTTACCACAACAAGCTAATTAACATATCTATCACCTCATATAGTTACTGTTTTCCTTTCTTTTTCTTCTCCTCCTCCTCCTCTTCTCCTTCTCCTTCTTCTTCACCTTCTCCTTCGTCACCTTCTCCTTCTCCTTCTCTTCTTCTTCTCTGCCTTTTTTTTTTTTTGCAGTGAGAACACTTGAGGTCTACTGTCCTAGAGAATTTCAAGTATACAGTATAGTATTAGCTATAGTCACATTACTGTATATTAGATCTTCAGAACTTGTTTTTGTATAACTGAAACTTTGGTCAATATCTCCCTATTTCCTCCTAGCCCCAGCCCCTGGCAACTACCATCCTACCCTCTGTTTCTGAGTTTGACTACTTTAGGTTCCATACATTAGTGAGACCATGCAGCATTTGTCTTTCTGTGACTGGCTTATATCACTTAACATGATGTTCTCTGGGTTCATCTGTGTATTCACAAGTGGCAAGATTGCTTCCTTTTATAAGGTTGAATAATATTCCCTTATGTGTGTGTGTATGTGTGTGTGTGTATCTATAGTCATCCACTGATGGATATTTAGGTTGCTTCCATATCTTGGCTATTGTAGAGGCCAAGACTCTCTCAGAATACTACAAATCATACAGAAAAGTTGACTCATAGATCAGTCCAACTAGTTCTTTTCTTTTCCCATAGTCTTGCTTGGCCTATGTGAGTGTAATTACCTCCTTCCTGACTCTTAACTATAGGTACAAGGGACCTGAGATTTTTATACTTGACTCTCAAGAATAACCTCATATTATTTAGTGGTCTATTGACTTTAGTATCTCCAATTGAAGATATATTTTATTTATTTACCTCTCAAATTTTTTGGTATTGCTACTTTCTCTGGCCTAGAAACTACTGACATGTTCATTTTTAACTCAGTGGTTTAACTTCTGTGTATACTATTATCAAAATCAATGCTAAAAAGTCACAAGCATGCTGTGGAGACCCATAACTAAACATTTTTTATGAATGATTTAGAGCAGGGCTAAATAATTACATTTTGTGGAAAGACCCTCAGTTTATTAGTTAGAGGGATTGAACATTTCTTTGCCTTTCTTAAACATATACTACAGTTATGAATTTTTTATACATTTATAATGTAAAAGCATTTTGATAACATAGTTGAAAACTCTGGGGGATTTTTTCTTCACCCACATTTCTCTAAATTTGGTTTCTCAAGTATTGGGAAAGTGCTTGGTTAAGTGTAAGTATGATCATCACGCAAAGGGAATAATGTCTTGCCCCTGGTATTTGAGAAAAAGGGGACAGAATGGACATGTATTGATACCAGTGACTTAATGAGTAACAAAGGCTAGAATGACTTTTTAATTCATTTGTTCCACATATATTCACTAAGCAACTCCTACATCCCAAACACTGTGTGTCCCAGAGAAGTAGTAGTGGATAAAATAGACAAGGTCGTTGCTCTCATGAATCCAAGGGGGGTGACTCCATTTTTATCAAAGAGCTATTACATGCCAGACACTGCTCTGTCACCTTCACATGCACTAGCTCCTAATCTTTACAGTAACTATTATGAGGAAGGGAATATATTTATTTACAACTACCAAGTGTTGGAACCAAAGTTTGAACCATAGCAGCTATCTCCATGGAACAATGTCTTGGCTTCCACACTGTCTTCTCACATAATCAGCCAGCATGTACAGGTTTATCAACCTGTAAACCATGATAAGTATTAAGAAGGAAGAATCAGGGCTCCTGGGTGGCTCAGTGGGTTAAAGCCTCTGCCCTCGGCTCAGGTCATGATCTCAGGGTCCTGGGATCGAGGTCCGCATCGGGCGCTCTGCTTGGCAGGGAGCCTGCTTCCTCCACTCTCTCTCTCAGCCTGCCTCTTTGCCTACTTGTGATCGCAAATTAAAAAAAAAAAAAAAAAAAAAAAGGAAGAATGAATACTAATTGGGAGTAGTAAGGGATGTGGATTTAGAGAAGAACACAAGAAGAATGGTTAAAAGTCACCACTTAGTTGTGAACAGAAGAGAAACCATCCAGGTGAAAGACCTTGGTGTGTTCAGCTGTGCTTTTACTGCTAAAGTGATTTCAAATCACCTCAATCCAATCATTAATCTCTATGATCTTAATTATATTTCAGGACGCACTACAGACCATCCCTGACTTACAACAGTTTGACTTACGATTTTTTACTTTACAATGGTACAAAAGCCTTATACATTCAGTAGAAACCATGCTTCGAATCTTGAATTTTAAGATTTTCCTGGGCTAGTGATATGCCATACTCTACTCTCATGATGCTGGGCAACAGCAGTGAGCCACAGTCAGCCAGGCAGTCATGAGGAGAAACAACCAGTACCCTTAGAACCATTCTGTACACATACTGTTCTGTTTTTCGTTTTTAGTACAGTATTCAATGAATTACATGAGATATTCAATACTTTATTATAAAACAGGTTTTGTGTTAGGTGATTTTGCCCAACTGTAGACTAATGTTAAGTGTTCTAAGCACACTTAAGGTAGGCTAGGGTAAGCTATATTATTCAGTAGGTTAGGTCTATTAAATGTATTTTTGACTAAGGATATTTTCAGTATATGATGTGTTTATTGAGATGTAACTTCATCATAAGTGAGGAAGATCTATATTTTCCTGTATTGCCCTTCGCACCGATGATTGTATACAACTTAATTGAACCCTCTACTTTCTTTCATTTAAAAGCTTTTGAAGTCTGTCCCTTTTACACTGTTTTCTCCAGAAGAGGTAGAAAAGTATGTTTCCATTGACTGCATCATGCTGGGAACTAATCCATGCTGTAGCTGTACTTGGTGTTCCAACTTGGTGTCTAGGTATGATTCTGAGGATCTCGCCCTTGCAACTACAAGAGAATGGGTCTTTCTCTGAGATCATAGGACATAGCTTCTTAAGGAAAGAATCTTGGGCTCTTTGGAATTATTCTTTTCCTGGCTCTAACCTTTTTCTGGATTGAAAAAGGGGTTCCCAGAATTGTGACAGACCTCTTCAATTATTGTTTTTTGATATTGTATGACTCCAGAACCAGGAATCATTCTTTACTTCATTTCATAGCAAATGTAGTTCAGTCAAACATTGACTGTATTCATCTCTCCCTCTCCTTCTTGCCTTCCTAACCCGAATTGTACAGATTTATTTTTTAATAAATATTTTGTTTTTTTATTTATTTGAGAGAGAGAGTGAGAGAAAGCAGGAGAGGGGAGAAGTTCAGAGGGAGAAGCAGACTCCTGTGAGCTGGGACCCTGATGCTGGACTTGATCCCGGGACTCTGGGATCATGACCTGAGCTGAAGGCAGTCGTTTAACCAACTGAGCCATCCAGGTGCCCTGTACAGATTCATTTTTGATAGTCCTTTTGAATTTTTCATTATGTCACCTGATAATATTCATTCCTTTCTGGACACAGGATATTCTCATCCTTTTTAGAAATATGTTCTAATTTTTAATACCTGTATCTCTTCAAGAAAAGTTTTTTGATGAACTCAATTCACTAAACTTCATTATAAGTCTGTACGCACTCTTGTATGCTATTTACATTATATATTTTGAACTCAATAATCGACCTTTATACACATGCCTGTTATGTTTCCTAGCTAGATCATGTGCTCTTCAAGGAGGAGAGCTAGGTCTTTTCTTTATAATTCTTCCAGTGGGTTGACCAACTCTGAATACTGAAAAAGATTTCCTAATAGCAGATACTATATTAATTCTTTCTTAGTTGTCTGTGATTTTCTCTGTGTGAGACCAACCTTGACTTTAGTTTTCCAGCTAAAAATGCACCCTGGATTTGGTATTAATGAAGGATAAACAGCCTGTTCATTGATTGACTGTTTTTTTCCTTCCAGTCTGTGGTGTTAGCACTGAGGAGTGTTAACCTTTACATACTTTGGATTTCCACTGCTTTCAGAAGTCCAAATGCTGAAGTGAACATAACAGATTATTAAGGAAAGAGTCACAATAAAGCCAAACCAGACAAAGTAGCTGACCTACCAATGGACAAACAGAGTAGTGCTTCAGAAATTAGAAAAAACATGTTTATGGCTATCTGCTGGAGATGCCAGAGAGATTCCTACATTGGGAGGGTTGACCTTAGATAACCCTGAAGGTTCTTTCCAACTAAGACACTATTTTAAAATTTAGAGAAGAAATTAAAGTAGAGGGTTAAAAGGAATGTTAGCCAAGTGAATACAAAAATGAGGTTTTTGGAATTTGTTGTGAGGAGGTGAAGAGTTATTTTCTGTTGAGTTAGATGCTAAGTGCTATGTGATGCTTTCAAAGCAACCATGATAAATTATCAAGTATTTATAATTTATTACACACATCAGAGAATAATACATTTCAGTGCGAGTTGATGTCACTAAATAGTGCTGGCTGAAGCATTTGTCTACATATTGCACAAGATTTTCTGAAAAGCAATGGACTCATTAGTAACTCAGATTGTTGCAGGAGACTGTGTTTTCTTTCTTATGAGTTTTTCAATTCTGAACTGGATAATAAAGAATTGTAAAGACATTTTATTCTAGTGTCCTGGAGAGACTTGTGCCCTCTGAAATTATTGGGATAATCACTAGTATTTTCCAAGTGTAAAAAGTAAAGGGAAGAACGTGGCTCCTTCTATTTGAAACAAATATTTTATGAATTCTTGATAAATATATATTTGGGCTTTTGACTTTTCAGTTATCTATGGCTGACACGAAATGCTATTAATCTATTGTTTGTTAAGCTAGTTACAAGATGCATTTTCTATTCTGCTCAGTATAATTTTACAAAGAATAATTCACACTGAGCATGCAAAAGCATGCCTCAGGTAAGGATTAATTCATAAAGCCCCTAGAGATGACTGTTTTTCATAACATCTTCACAACCTGAGTGGCTTCTTCTGCTGATTCAAAGCACATCCTTGAATTTGTTATTTGGAGGACAATAGAAAACATTCTTGCATTTTCCTTCCTAGCAATTATATAAGAACCCTTGTCATATGCTATGGCTTGTTAGCTCTGTAATACCTTGAAAATCTTTAATTTATTTCACATCACTCCTGAAAATTGTTATTTATTTATATATTTATTCATTTTTATTATTCTCCAATTTAATGCTTTTCTTTCTTAGGTATTCTAAATTTCACCTCCATTCTAATGTGTTCAGCATCAGTTCTACTTACAGACACATTATTCTACTCCTCTGGAGAGCTTTCCAGAAAACTTTAAAGCTTCTGACCACCTGCACCAAGCAGTGAGCTGGCTGGAGAGAGGAGGAAGGAGAGGTGAAGGGTATGTGATTGACAGATAGAAGGGACAGTGAAGGCTTGGAAAAGTAGACAAAGTTCAGAAACAGGCTAGGGTATAATCAAGAACAAGATGAGGAGTACAAGGCACACCCCAGGTGCAAGTTGAAAAGTTGGGGCCCTTTAAGAATTGTGACTATGATTGTCATTTAGAATGCTCTATTCACATGAAAACATTTAACAATTGACAGGAATGATCAGCTCATAATTTTAACTATAGTTTGTAACCTTAGAATTTGGAAGGAAAACTGGCCGTGCAAACTATATAGAATAAGAATTAGGCTTATAGGGTGATGGAACTGGATTATCAGGAGGAGGTGAAAACTTGGTTGAAGACCATCTATTATTGTTCGTTAATATTGTGCTTTCCCTTGTCTGAGACCTCATCTGATACTCATGAGGCAAAGACATATTCACAGTGATAAGAGGGACCAGTGAAGACCAGAGCAGTATGTCCTTCCAAAAGAGGTTTCTCCATGCCCTGAGGGGACTGCTCATCCCTGGGTGAATTGTTAATCCATTATGAGAATTTATTTACTATGTGTGTACTCTTCTAAACATTTTGCATGCATTAACTTATATCAATCCTATGAGGGCAATACTATTAGAGTTCCCATTAAGTTGGGGAGGAAAAGTAGGCGCAGAGAAGTTAAGTAATTTGGCTATGTTCATCCAGCCAGTTAAACAGAACTGGGTTTTGAGCACGGGAAGTCTTGTTGCAGAGTCTCTATTCCTAATCAGTAATGTCTCTTGACTGTCCCCATTGCTCAGGAGGGTCTTTGTTCCACAGAAGCCACAATCTAAATAGGTGAGTACACAGGGCTCTAATTCCTTTATTAGTGCTTCTGTTAAGAGAGAGTACACTTTCATCTTCAGCTTCTATACTCTTTTTTAAAATATATTTATCTGAGAGAGAGGGAAGAGAGAGCAAACAGAGAGAGAGGGAGAAGCAGACTCCCTGCTGAGCAAGGAGCCCCATGCGGGGCTTGATCCCAGGTCCCTCAGATTGTGACCTGAACTGAAGGCAGACACTCAACCACCCAGGGGCCCCAGCTTCTCTACTCTTGTTAAACAAAATATATGAAAGTACATTATCAATTGTGAAGACCAATGAGAGTATTATTTAATTATCTCCCAAACAAATTAACTTGTTCCTTAAGTCCTCTTCTTCCTTAATTTTAAAAGATTTCTTACTTGGGGGGCATACCTGGGTGGCTCAGTGGGTTGAACGTCTGACTCTTGGTTTCAGCTCAGGTCATGATCTTGGGGTTGTGGGATTGAGCCCCATTGGGCTCTGTGCTCAGTGCAGAATCTACTTGTCCCTTTCCCTCTACTCCTCCCCCTGCATGCGATCTCTCTCAAATAAATGAATAAGGAAAATCTTTATAAAAAAAGATTTCTTATTTTTTCAAGCTGTAGGGGTCTAAAATCTGCCCAGCCCAAAAGGACATTAGCCATGTGTGGCAATTTAAATTTAAATTAAAATCATATACAATGAAAAATGGGGTTGCTCAGTCACATTGGCCACATTTCAGGTTCTCAGCTACCACATCGTACCTCCTGTACGAGGCAGTGCAGCAGGAGACCATGCCCATCGGCATAGAAAGTTCTATTGGGCAGCATTAGACAGATTACAAAAGGTAGTCTTTCCTTTCTAGTTAAGCAACATGGCAATTATATCACCTTAATATTGGACCATTTTATTTTTTAATTGCCTAATTTTTTAGTTGCCTTCATGCTTATAGAATAAATAGAATATGGTATCTCTTCACCCCTCTTATTTACTTCTTCCTTTACACAAATACACTTTGTCACATTCCTAATTTCCTGTTTCTCTTGCTTCAATTCCTTTTTCCATTGTGAATATGTGTGAAAAGAACTGCCAGAGCC
This sequence comes from Spilogale gracilis, assembly GCA_004023965.1. NCBI lineage: Eukaryota > Metazoa > Chordata > Mammalia > Carnivora > Mephitidae > Spilogale > Spilogale gracilis. The sequence goes on along the minus strand of PITA01005629.1, from coordinate 45,553 downwards.
CATTAAGTGTGTCAACACCTTTGCCTCTGGGCAGCCTCCTTGTAGACTTGTTTCCTTCTGACAGCCTTTCCTTTTCTCCAGGCAGACCCTCTGAGACAGCCAGATTGCACCTGAGGCTCTGCATCTCCCTTAAATTCATTTTTTCCTTGAAAGCATTCACACTTTCTCTTCCCTCCCTCCCTTCCTTTCTCCCTGCCTCCTTTTTTCCCTCCCTCCCTTCTTCTGTTTCTTTTCTTCCCTTCTCCTTCCTTTCCTTCCCTTCCCTTCCCTTCCCTTCCCTTCCCTTTTCTTCTTGTGGTTTTTCTTTACTATGTATTTGTCTATTATTAGGGTGCACCTCACATTTAATGCATACAACAAAGATAATATCCAGTATTCTATTTAGTAAATCACTCAAAATAATGAATTTCATATATGTTTCAGGCCACCAAATACTTCAGCAGCATCTTATACATAACAGACCATTTGCCCAGTCATATGCAGCAGAAATTTAATAGTATCTCTCTAGTTTTTAAAGGTCACAACCAACAGAGTGGACTGTTTGGTAGGTACAGTCACTGGAAAACATTGAACAGAGCCTGGATCATTCATTCATTTATTTATTCATCTACCAGACATTTATTCACTTTTTTCAGGGCACTGAGGTTTCACTTAAAAGCACATATTTTTTTTTAATTTAATTTTTTTATTTATTTGACACAGAGAGATCACAAGTAGGCAGAGAGGCAGGCAGAGGGAGAGGAGGAAGCAGGCTCCCTGCTGAGCAGAGAGCCTGATGCGGGCCTGGATTCCAGGACCCTGAGATCATGACCTGAGCCGAAGGCAGAGGCTTTAACCCACTGAGCCACCCAGGCACCCTTAAAAGCACATCTTAACCTTAAGGAGCCAATAACCTAGTTGGGAAATTCAGCAGCTAAATAGGCAATCAGAATACAGAGGAGTACATGTTCCAACTAGAGGTTTCCAATCTGTTGATGAAATTATGCATGACCAATCAATACCAGCAGGATGTGGAGTTAGAGTCTTCTAGAGAGTGGACCCCTGAGAAGAGTCTTACAAGATGGTAGTGGTCTAGGTAAAGGCCTATAACAGCATGGCATTTGGGTGTTCAATGGGTGTGGAGTTAATGGTAAGGCAGAAGACTGAAGACTGAAGACTGAGCTAGATTGTGAAGAGCCTTGGGTGCGTTGTCACAAAGTTCATATTTTGTCCTGGGGGGGAAAAAAGGCATGTTACTCACGTATGTATGCAGAGGAGTAACACCCATCATCAGACGGATGTTTTAGACCACATGCAATGCCAACTGGGGAAGAGCTATTATAATCCATGTGAGGACTAAGAAGGGCTTGAACTAAGACCATATAGGGTAGACTTAAGAAGGCTTTGGGGCCTGAATCAGCAGGACATGGGAAAACACTGAATGAGGGCAATTAAGCACAATGAGGAGTCAAGGGTAACCAATGATTTAATTATCAAAATTTTTTCTATGGGTGAAAGACTGGATGAAATTATGTCTATAGTCCTATATTGGACTATGAGTCATAATTTAAATTTTTTTTAACTTTCTGGACTCCTGGTAACTTCTAGTTATCATAAACTATAATAAAGATAATACAACATCAGTAGTAGAGTTGGATATCCTTTCTCAAATATTTTATTAACAAAACATTAAATATACTATCCAATATTGGTAAGGCTGCTATGTAATCTATATTGCAAATAACAGTATATGCTGGTATAAATCTTTTGGAAAACAATCTGGTCATATGTGTGAAAAGGTAGAAAGCATATGTAAATATGTTCACCTTGCCATGAAGTTGCATCAAAAATATTCTTCAAAAGATGAAAAGAGCTGTATCAAGGAAGTGTGTATTACAGGGGTGCTTAGGCCTACAAAATATTGGTGACCTGAATGTCCTGGAACAAGAAGAGTGACTAGAATTGGTTATATCAGTTCCATGGGGAAATGGGCAGCTAAGAAAATGATGACTAACATGACCGTCCAGGGAACTAATGTGTGCTAACACTGAAACCACGTCTTCTTCTTCTTTTCTTCTTTTTTTTTTTTTTAAAGATTTTATTTATTTGACAGAGAGAAACACAGTTAGAGAGGGAACACAAGCCGGGGAGTGAGAGAGGGAGAAGCAGGTTTCCCGCCGAGCAGGGAGCCCGATGTGGGGCTCGATACTGGGTCTCTAGGATCATGACCTGAGCCGAAAGCCATCGCTTAACCAACTGAGCCACCCAGATGCCCCTGAAACCACATCTTCTTGCTCAAAAATTACTGTTCTTTCTGCTGCTTCTCTTGATATAGCATGGAGAAATAGTTAACAGCACCATGCTCCATGGAAAATCAAACACGGGAATTATATCTACATTTGTAAAGACTAATAATTATGGATTTATGTGGATAAAGACTGAAATAAATCATTAATTTTTGTAATGCAAGGATGGTAAGGGGATGGACAGCGTTCTCCATTTTTCTCTTCCTGTAAATGTTGCTGTGTTTTCATTCTGTGATGCCACAATGATATTATAAAAGTTAAAAAAAATAACAAAACACTTTTATTTTGGTTTCAGAATTGTACTGTTTAGGTCTTCAGCTCTTCCACAAGATTACTTGTTATTATCCTTCCCAATTTAGAAGAGTTAGATATTTAATAATAGAACACATGTATAGCAGTTCTAGTACTGCACTCTGCTTTCTAAAAATTCATTCAGCACAAATTTCACAGCAGCCCACCTACACTTTTGGAGCTATTTGATTTTTCAGTTTTCTACCCATGTTGTGTGCCAGCACCCATGCAAAAATAAATGCAATGCTAACCATTCTGCAGAAAAATAGATAAAATGTATGCGATGGGCTCTAAAAATGACAAACCGAGTGTTATTTTTGGACAGTCTTCATCGTGGTAATAATAAATGTAAAACAGAAAGACCAAGTTCCTGTGCTTGAGATCTTGCTGTTCTCCTGTGAAACCACCACCTGAAGTTATTAAAAACTGTCTCCTTTTCCTTCTGATGTTTCGATGCCTCTTTTCTTTCCTTCTCTTTTCTTTGCCCACTTTTTTCCTTTTCTCACATAAACTATGATCTTGCCAACCTGAGTCCACAGATATTTGCTGGAGACCTATTTTCAGAACACTGGGAAATAGTATTTATTTGTATGGATTTGGTCCTTATGAGAGGCCTTGACTCTTTTTCCTCATTAAACTTCTCATATAAATTATAAACTCTATGAGGCTCCCATGTTTGTTAATTTCTTTTGTGCAATGCTGTGTCCAATTAGAGCCTGATAAGAACCTGGTTTCACACTGACACCATCAATGTTTAAGAGGATTAGTGACTCTTTTTTTCTTAAAAAAAAAAAAAAGATACACAGATGTCAATTCTATAGGACAAAAGAAAGAAGGAAGGGAAGGAAGGAGGGGACGGAGGGAGGAAGGATGGATGGATTGTGGGTATTTGTTGGTAGAAAGTAAGAAAAGTCTGTTACTAGAAAACAGTGCAACAACCTGATTTCACTAAATCACTGTATGAGACACCCATGAGATCCAGAAGGATTACATAGTATAATCCTTGTTGTACAATGACTTAGTGCAGGGAAGGAATTTAACTCTTTTGGATTACATTTTTGAGTTCATGATTGTTCCTGATTTTATGCCAAAGTCATGTTGGTAGAAAATCCATGAGATTTAAAATGAATATTTGGGGGAACCTGGGTGGCTCAGTTGGTTGAGCATCTGCCTTCAGCTTGGGTCGTGATCTCAGAATCCTGGGATCGAGTTCCACATTGGGCTCTCTGCTCGGTGGGGAGCCTGCTTCTCTCTCTTCCTCTGTCTGACAGTCCCCCTGCCTGTTCTGTCTCTCTCTCTCTCTCTCTCTCTTTCTCTCTCTCTCTGTCAAATAAATAAATAATATCTTTAAAAAATAAAATGAATATCTCTTGTTTGGTATTACAATGAAGGAATGACTTATGAATCCAATACCTTTTATTTATTTCACTCCTTAAGTCCCAAATTCTCTGAAAATCAGAGTCTGGTTTCTCATGCCCCATGCCTATGTAATCTCAGCCTCAGACATTTCTCCCCATTGCTGAGTTTTGATACACCTTTATCTTGTGTGAGTGCTAGGGTGAGGGGCCTCTTCATTCACTGTGTAGTCTAAAGGTAGGTAGCCCACTGTCTTTGGAAAAGAAATCACTGCAAATCTTTTCTGAAGAACTGTGAGGTACAAATTAATTCCCCAGTGCTTCAGTGTATAGCATATATTTTAAAAACACATATACATGTATTTGAGCCACAGATTATTGAACTCTTGTCATTTACTTCCCACATAGCATTCATCAAGTTTCAATTCTGGATAACTTGGCTAAGATTTTGCCAAGAATCTCCTTCATACTTTCCTTCTTTCTTTTTCGTTTCTCCCCCCCCCTTTTTAAAGATTGTATTTATTTATTTATTTATTTGACAGAGAGAAACATAGCCAGAGAGGGAACACAAGCAGGGGGAGTGAGAGAGGGAGAAGCAGGCTTCCCGCTGAGCAGGGAGCCTGATGCGGGGCTCGATCCCAGGAATCCTGGAACATGACCTGACCTGAAGGCAGATGCTTGATGACTGAGCCACCCATGAACTCCTTCTTTTCTTTTTCTTTTTTTTTTTTTTTAAGATTTGTATTTATTTATTTGAGAGAGAGAGAAGAGAGAGCAAGAGATCATAAGCAGCGGGAGAAGAAGACTGTCCGCCAAACAGGGAGCTGGTTGCTGGGTCCCGGGCTTGGTCCCAGGACCCTGAGATCATGATGAGCCAAAACCAGATGCTTAAACAGGCACCCCTCTTTTTTTTTTTTTTTTTTAAAGTAGTCTCTGTGCCCAGTGTGGAGCCCAATGAGAGGCTGGGACTCATGACCCTGTAATCAAGACACTGAGATCAAGACATGAGCCAATACCAAGAGTTGGACACTTAACCGACTGAGCCACCCAGGCACCCCTCCTTCATACTTTTCTCATGCTTTGCTGAAAGCATCCTTTCCAGGGCTTCAGACCCTACCAAGGAGGGTTTGGAGAATAATCGCTGGCATAATTTTCATTCCTATCCCTTTCTCTCCCTTTCTCTTAGAAATACTGTGGAACACCAACCAACATTACTGTAAACTCGTGTAGCTGGTATGGGAGTTGGAATACTGTGTAACTTCCACCAACGCCCACAGCTACAAATAGCTGCCTCTGGGTCTTCCTCTGTTCCCGTCTACACTCTGGCCATTTTGGCCATAGAGTTTCATTCCTTTGGTCCTTGAAATAGTCAAATAAGATTACCACGGTGATAATTATGTCCTTACGTGAGAGAACTCATTCTCTTTATCACAACAACAAACATAAATTGCAAATAGTATCCAGATAAAAGTGTTATTTGCGGTTTCGTTTAAATAATGGGTCCTTTATGTCATTGAAAACAGTTACTGCTATTTTGGCTAAGAATCTGTGGAATTTGGGGGCGCCTGGGTGGCTCAGTTGATTAAGCGGCTGCTTCGGCTCAGGTCATGATCCTGGAGACCTGGGATCAAGTCCCACATCGGGATTCCTGCTCGGCGGGAAACCTGCTTCTCCCTCTCTCAGTCCCTCTGCTTGTGTTCCCTCTCTAGCTGTGTTTCTCTCTGTCAAATAAATAAGTAAAATATTAAAAAAAAAAAAAAACTACCTGGAATTTGGCTATGAAACAACTGGGACAGGTTAGCTTTGACTGAGTAAAGCTGGTGCTTTAAACCCTGGCATGTGGCTGGTCATGTTGTTATCATTAGTGATTATTTTTGTCAATATACATCATTGTCTGGGTTTGGGTCCTGAGAAGATGAAACAAGCATCTGTTATGTCACCAAAGGCAAACAAAACAAAGAAAACCCCGAGTAAGTAAGATGCTACAGGTATAGATATAAAGATGAAGAAATGTTTTTAAGACAAACCACATCATAGAAAGTGCTTCCCTTAACAGATAAGATTAAAATGCTCTTGCCATCTTCAAACTTTGTTCTTCAACTTTATGACCTTAAAAAGGAGAGCCCTAAGCATGTATTTTATGTTAGTGATATCATATGTAGTGTAGCCCCATCTTTCTACTTTTGAATCTTGATCTCATAGAATGTTTGTAGGTTTTCTTATATTCATCTCCATAATTTCCATAGAACATGTTTTGAATTAATTAATTTATTTTAAAGAGACAACTGGTGGGGAGAGAGAGAGAGAGAGAGAGAGAGAGAGAGAGAGAGAGAGAGAGAATGAATCCTCATGTAGACTTCCCACTGAGCTTGGGCTAGGGCTTGATCACAGAACCCTGTGATCATGAGTTGACCTGAAATCAAGAACTGACCACTTAACTGACTAAGCCACGCAGGTGACACTCCATAGAACATGTTTATGCTGCCATCTTAATTTTTTAGTTTTCCTCCAAGTATGGAAGCTGCTGAACTAATGCCCCACCCCAATACACAAATTGCACATGCATGTGCATGTAGAAACACATACACTCCTCTAATTTTTCAGGTAGGATTGTGTCACTATTTTGGTCCAATTAATATTCAGTGTTTATGCCATGACTATGCAGATGATGTCACAACTGATCTAGACAGGATACTAAAGTAACATGGTCTCTATTTACACCATATTTTTTTCCCTGGAATTAGTAATTCCTTGCTTTGTCATATGCTTGGTTTTCTATATATCTGTTATGAATTCATCCTCAAACTCTAGCAGAACTGTACATATTCTTTCTATACATCCAAACACATCAGTTCTGTTTCTTTTTTCTTGGAGATACTGCCGGCATCTCCCATCTTTCTGCTCTAATCTGGACTGGATGACCTATACATTAGTTGTAGGGTTGTTAACTTCGACCCTTCTTCATCATAACTTGGAGAAATTCCTCGATTTTTCTTGTGTTAGAGTACCTGTTATCTAGACTTAGACTCTTTCTCTTTCTTGTTTCGTCCTTGTTTAGTGTATATCCTCCAGGAGCTTCCTAGGAAGGGTGCATGGGAAATAAGTATTTTTGTTGTTGTTGAGATTCCTGCATGTTCAAACTGTTTTACCCACACACTTGATTTATAGTTCAGGTGGTTTTATGTTTGTCTGAATAAAACTCAAGTTTCCTCAGCATTTTGAAGGGATTGCTGTTTTCTTCTGATGCGTGGTAATACTGCTGGGAATCCTGAAGCCATTCTGAACCCTAATCCTTTTTCTGCAATCTGTTTTTAATCTTAAGTGTTTTAAAATTTATGCTAATGTTCCTTCATGTAGGTCTTCTCCATTTGTCTTCTTTTTTTCTTCTGGCTAGTCAACTGTTATGTTCAACTCAAAAACTCGTGTTCTTTAGTTCTCAGAAATATTCTTTTATTTCTTTGGTAATGTCTTGCCCCTTTCTGAGACTTCAAAATTTGAATATTGAACCTCCTGAATAAATCCTCTTATGTCAAGATGATTTCCTTCCTCTCCTCTCTTCTCCTCTCCTCTCCTCTCCTCTCCTCTCCTCTCCTCTCCTTTTTTCCTCAACTTTCTCTTAGAACTTATTTATTGAGATATTTCTATCTCACTTGTCTTTTTTAATTGCTAAGCTCTCTGAGTTCATTAATATTCTTGCGGTTATCTTCTACTTGTTTCTTGTTGCTGTGTCTTCTGAGTTCACCTCTTCTGTTTGGTGAGACATTAAGAACATGGTGCAGGGATACCTGGGTGGCTCAGTCAGTCAAGCATCTACCTTTGGCTCAGGTCATGATCTCAGAGCCGTGGGATCTCCTGCTTGTGCTCCCTGCTCACCAGTGGTCTCCTTTTCCCTCTTCCTCTGCCCCTGTCCCCTGCTTATGTGCTCCTCCCTCTCTCAAATAAATAAATAAAATCTTTAAAAAAAATAGAATTGTGGTGCTGCTGTGCTGCTTGGAAGCTTAGGAAGTGTGGCAAAGTTCACCGACTGGTGGCTTTACTGTAAAGTGAGCTGGTAGACATGGTTATTTGTTGGGAAGATGTCCATATGATATCAGTGTGTGGCTACACTTTGTCCAGTTTCTCCAGAAAAGATTCCTCTAATTTCCAGCCTGGGAGATGAATGTTAGACTGCTGAAGTCTGAGAGCCCAGCAGGGAAAGGGACCCAGGTCTCCCCATTCAGCATGCAGGCTTTCACTTTATAGAAACTCGCTCAGTCCTCATCTGTGTCCCAAGCTTCGGCCTCTCAGAAAGCAACATTCTGATGTGTGCAGAGGGACTGGAGTTGATGAAAGGGACTTACAAATGTTTCACCTAACTCAGTTTTCAACCCCACCCTCTGGGTTCTCTGGAGCCTCCATTTCCAGGGCCTTTCTGGTATTGGGTGGAAGGACGGCTTTATTTCTGTTGTCATCAGCCCCATCCCCACATGTTGTAGGCTTTTGTTTTGGTATTTTTTTCTGCCTTGGTAAGTCAGTCACGTCTTGGTCATCATCTGCTCTTCAGCTTTCCTAAGAGAGATGACGTTTCTTTCCTGTTACCCTTATTTCATACTCTGTAACTCAGTTGGGTATTTGGAAGAAGTGGGGCTTGAATGGACACGCTCTATTTTCATGCTTAACTAAATTCTGGGCCACACAGCGTTCTGTGTTGCTGCGGGTGCCTCGTTAGGGAATCCGGGTTAGTGACAGGACAGAAGTCATTGCAAGAGTTATGTATCAAGTGACCTGGCACCATTTTTTGGTATTTGAAAGGGGAGAGGGGAGAGTAAGAGAAGAAAAAGGGGAAGGAAAAAAAAGAAAAATGGAGTATGATAAAGAAATATGTGAGGGGGAATTAAAAGAGGTGAGAAGGGGGCTCTTATGGAACAAATGAAAGCTATTGATGGACAAATTGGCATGAAGATGTCTCCATCTCCTTCACAAATATGCCTAACCCCTGCTCTCATTTCATTTTTATTGCACTGGCAAATATAGCACTTCAATGAACGGTCTCCAGACCCCACACACCTGACAGAAGCTCTAATTCTCTTGTAAAAATAAGTTTCTAAGTTATCCAGTCATGCTCTGACTCATGAAGCTAGGCTTCATGATTTTTATTTGGACAAGTTTTCTTGTGTATCCTCTAGTCTTATAGACTTTTTTTAAAGTGATTTATTATATTTTACATGATGTTCTATTCCCATATTAGAACTTACATAATTCACAGTACTCAGGGGAAACAGTGTATGTGCTAAATTTATAGAAATATGAAATGTCAAAATTCAAAGGAATCTTGAGATCATCCTGTCAAGCACCTTTCTTTTTACAAATGAGGAAACTGATTGCCAGAGGGGCTAAGTGTCTGCCAAGGGTCATAGAGGGGGAATGTGGGCATGACAAAATGCAGGGATGAGAAAATTATGTCATGTTATGAGTGAACTTGTTATAATGATAGAACCATGGCTTCTGTCATACTATTCATATTTCAGGATTTTTTTTTCAGAAGCCAAACTGCCTTTCATTTTATAGATCTTTACTTGCTATACATGGTTGAGAGAGAATGCATTTGTATAGAATGTGAGTTTTAGCTGGGAGTCACTGCATGAACGGAAATTGTAGGAATTATATCACAGAAATTTATGAGGTAACAAATTGTTATCCTTTTGTCATTTGCAGTTCTGATCGGCTTTCATTTTTGTGCTTGGATGATGTTGGGACTATTGAAAGCTTAATGTTCTTTTCTAAGAACCCTCTTAGATAAACAATATAATTTAATGCAAAATGTTATAACACACCTGGCAAATTTTCTGTAACACTGAGGATGTAGAAGTTTCTTAGTTTTGGTGAAAGAGCATTTGATGGTGAGTCCCTAAATGATGTAATTTTGCCCCGTCTTGTACATTTTCATAGTTTGCAATAATAGGAATAAAATGTTTAGAAAACTATTCTTACAAGTTCTAGCATGTTTTAACATTGAAATAAGTAATGCCATGCATATAGCAGTTTGACTAGTTGTGATTAAAATTTATTGAACCCAACTGAAATCCTTTGTTCTTAGGATTGATACTATGCTATTCTCCCCTTCAAGTGGCCATTTCAATGATTATTTATTTTTTCTCTGGGTTCCTCACTCCAAAGTAGGTTGTCTGTTTCTTATTGTGGGAAAGTGAAATTAAATCCCCTTTTGTACATAAGTGTGGGGTGTTTATTACATCATATTTAAATTATTAATGATGATCACATTTTCATAGGAAATACCAAATTCTCTGCTGATTGGTAGTATCCATTAGAAGTAGATTTGACTATTTTCTGGCTAGCTAAAAATAAATCATAAGCTCACTTCTGAACCATTTTCTGATTTATTGATCCTGGTGCATATTGATGTACTATAGAGCTATTTTTTATGCTTCTGTGACCACATATTCCCATGGTCACTGGCAGGAGGCAGTGAATCTTATCCACAGTTGCTGATACCATTCTCTTGGCCCTGTTCCCTGAATTATATAGCATTTCTCACATCAAATTGTAATATTTTATTGATATATTGTGCTATGTAGTATAAGTATGTTAAGACCAGGGACCATGTCTTGTTCATTTTTGTAACTACAGTTTCCAGCAGAACATCCAGCATGTAGTAAGGGCTCAGTTAATGCTCTGTGAGTGATGGCAGGCATGACTGGGCTTGTGGGGGATGGATGCCTGAAGGACACTTTTTTGAGAGGAAGTTAATGAGTGAAATTGCTGCCTAACTTAAACCAGACTAAAAAGCATTTTTTCCAAATTATTCATTCCTGTTAGTATAAAACTTTGGAGTTTTTATTTTGATTATCTGTTCTTACCTGTTGGTGCTGTGTTTAATTACGTATAGTGAGATTTCATGACCAAGAAGACAATTATTGAGAGACAGTAGCAAAGTACAATAAATATACTTAGCTATTAGGATAAGGTTCATGAGGCCTTCACTTGACTACTTCCTAGTCCTATGATCTTGGAGACAGTTTCTTGAATATAAAAAGAATTTTATAATGTTTACCGTATTCAATAGCACTGGGATATTATGAGGGTGAAATGAGATATTAAAATGTGGTGAACTAGTTTTTTGAATCATTATTATTATTTTCTATTCTAAAATAGATTTTTTATTAAGGAAAACGTAATAATTTATTTTATTTCTGTATGGGGGAGTCTGGCATCTCAAGTTATTAATTGTCTTCTATTTTAGTAAAATCTAGTCCAAAATTCAACAGAAGTCCTTTAAACTTTTGCAACTTGGGACACCTGGGTGGCTCAGTCATTAAGCATCTGCCTTTGGCTCAGGTCAGAATCCCGGGATCCTGGGATCAAGCCCCACATTGGGCTCCTTGCTCAGCGGGAGGCATGCTTCTCCCTCTCTCTCTGCCTCTGCTTGTGTTCCCTCTCATTTTGTCTCTCTCTGTCAAATAAATAAGCAAAATCTTAAAAAAAAAAAAGGATTTAAACTTTAGTAACTCAATAGGGAAAAAACAAATCACCCAATTTAAAAAGTTAAAGAACTTGAATAGATATTCCTCCCAAGAAAACATAAAAATGGCTATCATGTATATGAAAAAATGTTCAACATCACTGATCATCAGAAAAATGCAAATCAGAACTACAATGAAATATCATATCATACCTGTTAGTATGACATTTATCATAAAACAAAACAACCAAACATCAAAGTATAGCAAGTGTTGGCAAGAATGTAGAGAAATTGGGATCCTTGAATATTGTTAGTGGGAATGTAAAGTGGTACAGCCATTATTGAAAACAGTGTATAGTTTCCTCAAAAAAGTCAAAGCTAGAATTACCACAAAACCAAGCAATCTCACTTCTGGGTACTTATGAAATTAGGATCTCAGAGAGATAGCTGTACTCCCATATTCATTGTGGCACTATTCACAAGAGCCAAGGTATGGAAACAACCCAAATATCTACTGACAGATAAGTGAAGAGAGGAAGTGTGAAATATACATACAATGGAATATTATGCAATCTTAACAAAAAAGGAAATCAAACTATTTGTGACAATGTTGTCTAACCAGGAGAACATCATATTAAGAGAAAGAAGCCAGTCTCAGAAGGACAAATCCTATATGAGTTTGCTTAAAAGAGGTGTCAAACTTGTAGAATGGTGAGTACCAGGGGCTAGGAGGAAGGAGAAATAGGGAGTTGTTCAATGGGTATAAAGTTTCAGTTATAAAGGATAAATATATTCTAGAGATCTCCTACACAAAATAGTGCTTGTAGTTAACAGTATAGTATTATGCACTTAAAATTTTATTAAGAGGGTAGATCTCATGTTAAGTGTTCTTCCTATAAAAAAAAGAAAAGGCAGTGGCAGGGACACAAGAAAACTTTTGGAGATGATAGATAAGTTTATTACTCTGATTTTGTTGGTAGCATCATAGTTATATGCATATGTTCAGACTCTTCAAATTGTGTACATTTAACGTATAGAGTTCTTTTGTATATCAACTACACTTCAGTGATGCTGTTGAACTTTTTTTAAAGAAAGTGTTCTTTAGGGGCGCCTGAGTGGCTCAGTTGGTTAAGCACCTGCCTTTGGCTCATTCCTCACATCGGGCTCCCTGCTCAGCGGGAAGCCTGCTTCTCCCTCTCTCACTCCCCCTGCTTGTGTTCCCTCTCTGGCTGTATTTCTCTGTCAAATAAATAAATAAAATCTTAAAAAAAAAAAAAGAAAGTGTTCTTTAAATAATTAAAATGTAAATTAACTTGCTATCAAAAACGTGTATTCAGTTTTGTCTCTTTTTAGTCCCATTTGAATCCAGGAAGTGTATAGCTATATTTTTAACCTTTTTGTATTTCAAACACATAGATCAAATCCTGCTGTGGAAAGTGATCTTGCATTACCAGAGAAACACAAGTTCTTGCATTTCCTTAAAGAGGGAGTTTTTGAAAGCGTTTGCTGCTTATTTTTGTTCTCAGAAGTCCGTTTCTTACTTTAGTCACTACTGTACATTGGTTGTGGGGAAACTCTTGTTCTAAGGAGTTATTTAGTTAAAATAACATGACATTTTAGCTATTGGTTCCTTCTTCCTTAAACAGAGAATGTCATCTCCTTTGAATATTTGTTGAAAATGCTGCTTTGAGTAGAGGCCACTGATTGAAAGCCAATACATAATAGAATTCAAGTAATGCTGACAAGTAGAATAGGATATTTCTTGGGTGCTTGATAGAAGAATGCTCACAGTTTGCCAGCTGTGAAAGCTGCTGTTGAGAGCCTGTTGAGAGTGTACTATTGGCAGAAGCATTTGGCAATGACTTTGTTATATATACATATAACATACATCCAGAGATGCTTTGCCTTCTTCTGAATGATGGCATTTTTAATATGTAGACATACTCATTACCTCTTTATTAGGTCATTCCACTATATCATGAAATAGGAGCTTCTTGTTCACTCACTTATTCATATACATCCAATGAAAGCCCACAGGCTTTACCAGACCCTAGCGATTTGAAGAGTAAGCTCTGTGAAGTCAGGGGCCTTCTCTATCTTGTTCACTGCTGTATACTCTGTGTCTGAAAATATCTGACAATAACAAGTGTTCAGTAAATATTTGTTGAGGAATTGAAGAAGAGTGGATCCCATGGATATCCTCCCTCCCTCTCAGTAATTAAACTTAATGGCTGTAATTCTTAATGAATTCCTAATCTGTAACTGAATGACGAATTTCTAATCTAACTGTGATGGGCTTAATTCACAGCCCAATATTAATTTTTTTTCCCTAGTCCAGAATTGGTGAGAAATTTAAATAGTGCTCATTTTGTTTCTAGTAGTTTTGGTATAAATGTTTTTCCAGGCAATGGGCTGGAAAATATGAAATTCTCTTCTCTCAGCGAGTCTGTTCATATTGGGCCTTTGAGCATTTACAGGGAGTTAGTTTTATCTTCTGAAACCTTCTTGTCATATTATTGGCCCCAGTATCTGGTAATCTACTTTAAAAGGCAAAAGCAAACAGACAGACAAAGCAAAATAAAAATCGCCAAACACTCCAGAAAATAGTATTTGGAAAATAATCCTAAGAAATACAAATGCACACAGCACATTAGTAAAACGTCTTTAAAACTGGTCAAGTCCTCCTTCTTCAACTGTTCCTAGCCCTAGCAAATGAATTCATTGTTTTGACCTTACAGAGCATCCTTTTTTTTGCCCAGCTCCAGATATTTCTGATCCAGATTGTGTGCTGTCTGGGCTCCTCTGCATTCTACTCTTACTCTCTCTCCCCTTCCCTTTCTTTCCCCCTTGTCATTTCTGTTCTCACTGCCTTCCTGGTTTCCTCTTTTTTCCCCTCTTTCTTTCTTTAGCTGAATATTTCCCACCTACTGTACCTACCCATATTTCCTTAGATACTTACAATTTTCAGGAGTGGAAAGAGGCAACACATCAGAAGTTTTGGTCTAGCTTGTGTGGGCATGAGTTTCCTTTCTGACTGTAGGACTTTCTATAGTTAATGCCCCATTGACTGGAATCTCTATTAAGAGTTATTATTTTGTGTACATTTGGCGAATGAAGTTTGAGGTGGTTTTTTTGTTGTTGTTTTTTTTTAAGATTTTATTTATTTGACAGAGAAAAACACAGCCAGAGAGGGAACACAAGCAGGGGGAGTGAGAGAGCGAGAAGCAGGCTTCCCACCTAGCAGGGAGCCTGATGTGGGACTCGATCCCCGGCCTCTGGGATCATGACCTGAGCCGAAGGCAGTCGCTTAACCAACTGAGCCACCCAGGCACCCCTGAGGAGTTTTGAAATAGTTTTATAAGTGAATATTGCTTGATGAAAATGAGTTGCCATTTTTATTTGGGGTTTGTCAATTTTGATTTAAAAAATGTACAACTAATATGTTTTCTGTGACAAAGATTAATCTGTTGAGTGCTTATTTAATCCCGTATTTATTCATAGTAAGCATTTGGAAGATAGTAGCATCCCCTTGATGTTCAGATGAAGAACAGAGGCACAGAAAAGTGACATAACTTACCCAGCATCGCTAGTCAGTAAGAGAAGGGCCAGAATTTAGAGCCAGGAAATCAAGCCCCAGAGAAGAGATTCATAACCACCATAACACACTGTTCCTCTGAGCAAATGTCATAAGTTGTGACCGAATTAGAAAGCCTACTATGTATGGACACTAACTTTGTGAGACTCGTCCAACACAGTCTTCCTCCAGAGCATAAGCGTGTCTCTGAGATCCCAGAGACTCGTGGGAGAGGGCCAGGAGATGGCTCTCTGTGCCAATTCTTTTTGTGGTGGCTTTTCCCCATTGCTCCTCTTTATAGGACACATAAAAGAGTAGCATTTAGCTCTTGTCTTTCCTGTACCGGAAGTGTCATTCCCTTATTTGCTTTTCAGAGTCCCTTTAAGAGTCTGCATGGCCTTTGATACTAGAAAAAGGATAAAATGTTTTATAGAGAGAAAGAAAGAGAGAATGAGCACAGATTTCAGTGTAACTTTGCTGTTTTAATCCATGTTGTTAAAGATAACACTTTTCTTTACTGTGATGTGCAGGATAAATCTTCTCTTTCACAAAGTGCACTTCAAGCTGACAAACGTACACACTTTGATCATGTTGTGCACTTTTCTGCTAAGTCCCAGTTGTATACCACATATGGAGATGAAAATATTGTTACAAAAGGCGTGATTACACTTATTTGAACCTTAGAACAAATTTTACTCAACTATCACTAAAGGACCAATTACATTAGACCAGATTGCTGTTTTCCTTGTATCTCTAGAAAGATAGAAAGAAATGATGTCAGGGGTATTTAGGGTAGAGAATTGTGATATTGTGATTTATAATAAGTATATATTTGGTATTTCTCCTATTTTGGGGACAGAACTACTAAAAATTGTTGGAATCTTCTAAGTGATGAAAATAATAACAGTATATTTTGTTATATTAATAAGGTAACCCTGGGGAAGCCCTTAGGTATCCTGAGGAGTAGGGCTGGTTGCTGGGAGAACCAACTGTGTGATTGATTATCCAGTTGGAACTTTCAGTAGCATCCCCAACCTCTAGGAAGAGGGAGGGGCTGGAGATTGAGTTCTATCATCAATGGCTGATGATTTAACCCACCAGGCCTATGTAATGAAGCCTCCATAGAAACCCAAAAGGACAGGATTAGGAGAGTTTCTGGATTGGTGAACACCTAGAGATCGGGGGAGAGTGGAGCACTCCACGAGGGCATGGAAGATCCATGCTCTTTTCCGGTATCTTGCTTTATGCTTCTCTTCCATCTGGCTATTCCTGAGTTATATAGTCTTACAGTGAACTGGGTCTAGTAAGTGAAATGTTTCTCTCAGTTCTGTGAGTTGCTCAAGCCAATTAATTGAACCCAAGGTGGGGGCCTTGGGAACCTCTGATTTATAGCCAGTTGGTCTGATGTAGAGTTAACAATCTGGATTATGACTGGTGCCTAAAGTAGGGTGGTGGGGACTAGAGCCCAAACCTGTGGGACCTGACGCCATCTCGGGCAGATAGTGTCAGAATTGAATTGAATTGTAGCACATCCAGTTGGTGTCAGGAGAATGGGTTGGTGGTGGTGAGGAATCTCCTCCTCTCCCAGGAATTGGAACTGGCATCTAGATACTTTGGAGAGTTTATGTGTTTTTATTGACTTTAAGGAAGAAACAAAACCTGGTTATTTGGTTTTTGTTCATTAGTATTTTCTGAAGGCACATTCCTAAGAAATAAATAATGGTTGGTTGACTAAGTCTCATCTTTATTTGGCCAAAAATGCTTAACTATACATAATTTTTTATGGTCAGTCAAAAACTGTGACCAGTTTTTACCTCTGACAATTGATAAATGGTAATTTTGTTGATTTGTTTATGCAACAAGCCGAAGTCTGTCATGCAGATCTAACAGGTTATACAACCAGAGACTTGACCTGATTTGCTTAGAACTTAACTTGACAGAAATTGTCACCCAACCAACACTGAGAATAATCACGTTGTTTTAAAAAAATCATATTTAATATTCCATACACAGCTTTGTAAGTAATTTCATTCCTAATCCTTCTCGATTTTCAGCACGGTTGGAACTTAGTGCTGTGACATTATTTCTTGTTTTATTTTCCTCTTTCTACATTATAAATAGAGATTTTCTTCATAAAAATAAGCAACAACTAAAAGTGTGATACTTTATCCTTTCAGATTGCTTTAACAAAACCTATCTATTGAAATAGTGGGGAGTTTTATAATCCTAGGTCTGTTGTCTGAGCTGGCCTAATTCCAGTTTTGTGCTGTTTATAGAGGTTGCTTTTCTTTGTGCAATAAATTCTCTCTGAAGAGGCATTTTGAAATTAAACAATTAAATTTCATTAATTGTTTGACATGTTCTGTCATTTTAGAGATATGGCATCTTTGTTTCTCTATGAATTTTAATTTGTATAAATGGTGAGTGCCCCTTCAGATTCCCATTCAGCAAAGGACCCATTGGCTTTGCCATTAGGACTGCTCTACTGGCCCCTGAAGGATTACTTGGCTGCAGAGAGCTGCCTTACCCAATCTCTAACCCCACTCCTACCCTGCTACCTCAGGATGGGGCCCACATTCGATTGATGTGGAATCTATAGTGATCTAATTCAAAATAACTCTGGTATCCCTTCTAGTCTCAGGGCTCCCTGTGGTCTTGGGAGCTTGTCACTGGGCTGTGGCCAGCTGGACTTCTCTGCTAGGAACTGCTTCCTTTCTTGACCATTCCAGAGAATGGAGGCCAAGGGAAAATAGGTGTTTCAAACTCCTGCTAAGGATCTGCTTCCTGGGGAGCCCATCCTGCAATAACATTGTCTCAGACACTTTGGACTCCAGGTTCTTAATAATCTATATGCAAATGTTAAATGAAACAGAGCATATGGTCATTTTCACAGCAACCTTTGCTTCTTAATGATGGTACCATTAATAGTTTCAAAGTTTTTACTATTGTGTTATTCTTTTAAAGAGTTAAATTCTAATTTTCAATTCAGATATTCAAAATACTTATAGACTCCCTTTGAAAAGAGACTTGGATCTTTAGGGTAGAAATTGGAGGGTTGAAGAAGAGAATGTATGAAATGAAATGAAATTTTCCCATTTTCTTACACTGAAATTGCCCTAATCAGATTGTGTTGATCAATGATAGGTTTCAAGTGAAATCTAGTCATCTTATTTATGGTATAGACAACTGGACAAGTATCACTTCTCAGAATTTCAGGTATTTGATAACATTATACAAAGAGTAGTGAGGATTCAAGAATACAATTGGTTGACAATACCATGTTTTAGGTCTGAATAACAACTATCTCCCCTGTCAGGTTTAGTGATAGTGCTTATCCAGTCATGATGGTGATTACTATTAACAACAATAATAATGTACCACATTTGTATAGAACTTTATCATAATACCCTTTTAAATTTGATTCTCTTGACATCTCTGGGAGATGGTTATTATGAATCTTGTTACAGAAATGAGGAAACGGAGAGGTGAGAGATTTGTCTCAGGTCACACAGAATCCACTCTCAGGTCTTCTAATGCCATGTCTGTTTTCTTCTTCACTCCAATATTGTTTTGCACTGGCAAATCAACACATATGAACATACCTTTCACCTCTCAGACCTGAGTCCTCAGGCTACTCACTCATGAAATACAGAGATAAAACTTACAAAATGAAATTATTTATAAATTTGCTCTTGAATCAAGGAGAACAAATTATTGTGCCACCCTACAGATGAATGAATTAAGGCTAAGGTTACTAATTCTTGGCATCCTGATAAAAACTGTTTTGGGGGTGCCTGGGTAGCTCAGTGGGTTAAGCCTCTGCCTTCAGCTCAGGTCATGATCTTGGTCTTGGGATCGAGTCCTGCATCGGGCTCTCTACTCGGCAGGGAGCCTGCTTCCTCCTCTCTCTCTGCTTGCCTCTCTGCCTGCTTGTGATCTCTCTGTCTGTCAAATAAATAAATAAAATCTTTAAAAAAAACTGTTTGGGAGGTAGACCCCTTTCAATGATAATTTCCTCTGAAATGTTAGGTCCATATTTTTTTATTTCTTTTATATCACTTATTTTTTAACATATAATTACATGCATCCTTTTGTTTCTCTACTTGACTGAGAGATGTTTGAAGGTAGGACTGTCTCATTTCTATTTCTCTATGCCAGCAGTGCATAATATAAGTCTCCCACCTATTCACTCAACAAAGGTTGGTTGAAATCTTTTTGTGCCAAACACAGTGATAGGAGATATGGGGTATGGTGGTAAATGTGAAAGACAAGGTTCCAGTAGTCATGCAGTTTATAGCCTAAGGTGAGAAAAATAAGTAATAAAATAAAATAATGTAAGTTTCATGGTTGCTGCAATGCAAAGGAGTAGTAGAATATTAAGGACTTCAGGAAAGCCTGAAAGCATGCATTTGCAGGGATAATTAGAAAGTTTGTTTTTTTTTTTTTTAAGATTTTATTTATTTATTTGACAGAGCGAAACACAGCTAGAGAAGGAACACAAGCAGGGGGAGTGAGAGAGGGAAAAGCAGGCTTCCCATTGAGCAGGGAGTCCAATATGGGGCTCAATCCCGGGTCTCCAGGATTATGACCTGAGTCAAAGGCAGACACTTAATGGCTGAGCCACCAGGTGCCCCAATAATTGGAAAGTTTTAAGAGTGGACCCTAAAGTTTAAACTGAAGAATTTTAAGTCATTTCTAAGAAATCTGTATAGATTCTAAGTATCAGGTTCTTAATAGAAGTATTGTATTTCTAGTGGCACCTGTGTGGCTCGGTTGGTTGGGCGACTGCCTTCGGCTCAGGTCATGGTCCCGGAGACCCGGGATCAAGTCCCACATCGGGCTCCCTGCTTGGCAGGAAGCCTGCTTCTCCCTCTCTCACTCCCCCTGCTTGTGTTCCCTCTCTGGCTGTGTTTCTCTCTGTCAAATAAATGAAATCTTTAAAAAAAAAAGAAAAAACAAAGAAGTATTGTATTTCTATAGCTGTCAATTGATTTATAAACCTGCTGGGTTTTTAAAAATTAACATATTATATGTTATTTGCTTCAGGGGTACAGGTCTGTGAATCATCAGTCATACACAGTCCACAGCACTCACCAAAGCACATAACCCTCCCCAATGTCCATAACGCAGCTACACTATCCTGCTGGGTTTTTTAATGAATCTATAATTTTGATTTATTTTATTCACCAGTCATTTGTACCTATTTAACCATTAAGCCATAGGTATGGTCAATTGTGGAGAAGCAAGATGATAGAAAAAGTCTAGACTTTGAGTCCGATGGGCATGGCTCTGAACCTAGGCTCCAGTGTCTTGCTAAGCTGTTGATACCCCTGTTTCTGAGTGTCCTCATCAGATATATGTGGCAATACATTCTGGTAATAGAGTGCTGCCATTAGGACCAATGAAGTATCAGTGAATGAGACTGAGAAAGGTCTTCTGTGCTGTAAAATGTACATAAAGCATTCAGTTCTATAAATGATCTTCCAATTATTATTAAATAATCCAAAGAAAAAAATTTATACAAGCAAGGAAATCAGACAACAAATTCCAGAAAACAGCCAATTATAAATTCCTCCATGCAACATTCTTTTCCTATGCTTTAGGAAAGTGCTAAGCTTTAGAAATTATTTCTTGCAGAACTGGGAAGCCTACAGAACAGGAATGTTGGTGTCCCTTGAATTGCATACAATCAGCACTCTTTCAGGTTGAGATGTAGAAAAATAGATGCAATAGACATATTCTTTGATGGAGGGCAACTCCTCTTCCTCCTGTTCATGCCAGGAGTCTAAATTAAGTCAGAGATTCTCTTTAATAATGAAAACATTAGATAATGTTGGAAAGGGTCTGTAGGCATTGTAGGTATAGGTATTGTAGGAAACATATCTTTGATGAAGCATGGATGTTTGACTAAATTTCACTGGTGTTTTAACCAAACCCTAACCAGTATATAATGACTTCTTTTGAAGTCATAGGACCGTGTCAAGGGGATGATGACATTTATTACTGCATTTTGATATATACTATGCAGTAATCTTTCATCATTAGATAATTTTACATTCTCATCTGGCTATTCTTTTTTTTTAAATATTTTATTTATTTGACAGAGAGAAACACAGCAAGAGAGGGTGACAGAGGGAGAAGCAGGCTTCCCGCCGAGCAAGGACCCTGATATGGGGCTCAATCCTGGGTCTCAGGGATCATGACCTGAGCCAAAGGCAGTTGCTTAACCAACTGAGCCACCCAGGTGCCCCCCATCTGGCTATTCTTATGTGTACATCTCGTCATTCAATTATATTACAAGGTGTTGAGGACAGGGGATCTTTCAATGTCTGTAGCTCCTGAAACATAGTAGACCATGAGTACTTATGAATGGATTAACTATTGGACTTTTTGACTGATGTGAAGATAGAGAGTGTGAATGAGTTTCAGGGCTAAGAATCCTAATCTTCTAGCTCCAATCATTTGAGAAGTAATACAGTCCACAGTTTAATAAACTACCCATAAGGCATTCAACAGCAAAATGCAATAAGGAACAGGTTCTCTGTAAGTATTTGTTCAGCTGAAGTAAATTAATTGTGTAGTCCCTCTTTCCAGGAAAACACAAATTGACCAGGCTGACAAATATGAGGCAGAGGCATAAAAAATATAAAATGGATTTAGACGATGTAAAAGTCCAACATAACTAACTCAGCTTTTTACAAACAAAAAAATTTGATAGATTCTTAGTGAATGAATAAATCAATGAATTCAGACTAAATAAACTATGTCTGGATCGCCTGTTTGTCTCATCTGAAATAGTCAAAATAAAATTTTTTCAGCCTTCATTTCTTTCGGCTATGGAGTCAGTAGTAATCTCAGAATGATACTAAGGATATGACATATCTTTATGTCATATTTAATTAAAGGTCAGTCATATTTTAAAACAGTTATTGTTCCCCAGAGTGTTAATAGTTTTTTTTTCTCACATTACCTAATGCTTCCACTCATTAGTTTTGTTTGTTCTTTGATTTTTAAAAGCATTATGTAGTCCTCAACTTACCACTAGACTTTGTCTCAAAAGTTTCCTCTTCAAAATATGTGATTGCTCCTTTCTGTTCACATTTGCTAGCCCCCTCTCCAAAGCTCATGGTTTTTTAGAGCTCCATTGTTCACCTTTTCCCGTCTTTGGGGGGGTGCCTGGGTGGCTTAGTCGGTTAAGTGACTTCAGCTCAGGTTATGATCTCAGGGTCCTGGGATCAAGTCCCATGTCCGGCTCTCTGCTCAGCGGGGAGTCTGCTTCTTCCTCTCCCTCTCTCTCTCAAAGGAATACATTTTAAACAAACAAACAAACAAACAAACAAACAAACAAACAAAACCCGAGTGATATGTTTACTCCCAACCCTCCAACTACTAACTGTATCAGCACCTGACAAAATTGATATTACATTTTTCATCTCTTTCTTTAGCTCCAGGTCAGCTTCCTCAGTTTGATGTTGTGTGGGTACTTCAAAGACAGCGTGTCCTGAATCAAAAACCCTTTTCTCCTCTATGTACCTGTGCACCCTCCTATACTTGTTTAATGGTCACAGCCACAAAGGCCAAAACCTTAGTGTCATCCTTAGTGGTTTCCCATTACCTCACTACTTGGTTAAAATCAGTACAGCCTAAATTGTATATACAATTTTTATTTGTAATTCCTGCCTCAGTAAAGCCGGAAAAAAATAGTACGAAGCGTCACTGATTCTAACTCAAATTCTGACAGCTCCAGCAACTCCTCCTCAACCCCAGTCGCACTGTCTCAGGCATCATTTTCCATCGTCTCTTCCAATAACCTCCTCAAGGACCTCAATGCCTCCTGTTTTTTCCACTCCGGGTTGCCCTGTGCATCAGCCACCTGCCTCCATTTTTCTTCTGTGAAATGCAACGTTCACAGATGAAATATATTTCTATAGGCTACTTAAAAGAGTGAAGAAACAGAAACGTTGAGTGAGGCAATTAAGCACTTTAGTTATTCATAGGACCTGCACAAGCCATGCTTGATCTGCCCCCATCTACCTCTCTTTGTCTCACACTTCTTTCCCTTTCATTCATGAGCTCTGCTGCTTGTTCTTGCCCTGCTCTTTCCTGCCCTATCTCATGCTGTTTTCACCCATTCTCTTTTCTTTCTGACCTGAACACCACTTTCGGGAGACTTTTCTTGAACACTCCTCAATGTAAATTAAATGCCCTTGCTCTTCCTTATAGGATTCACCATAATTTATAATTATATACGTATTTATGTTGTTTTGTTCTATGTTAAGCCTATTTTACCTACAACGTCTACTAAACTCTGAAGCCAGAAACTGTCTATTTTATTCACCATTGCATCCACATCCCCTGTGCAGTATCTGACAGATAGTGGGTGTGCAATAAATATTTAATGATGGAATGAATCAATCATCACAACTACTAATGGCATATTGGTAGGCTAGCAATCTACAGGCTCTATTTGTGGACTATGGGTAATTTCTACCCCCAAAAATGGTTAGTAAGAGCATTGCTATTGTAGGGATAACGTTGACCATGCTCTAACTTATAGGAGATACACCTTCAGGATTCTAGCACTGTTATTGTACATTATTGCCACACATGGTAAGTCTGATCATAATGCACTAGATGCCCATTATCTGGCTACCAGACATTTCGTCTTTATTTGGTTACCTGAGGTTTCTTCCTAAGGCATAAAACTCATCATGTAATTTTCCTACTTATGAACTTTTAGTGAATTCCCATTGTTTTCAAGATAAAGTCCAAATTATTTGGCATGTCTAACAAAGTCCTTCTCAAGCTGGGCCTGGCCATTCTTTCGAACCTCAGCCCCAGGCGGTCTTGACCACAGGCCATGATCAAACAAGGTTCTTTCATACCTTCGCCTCTACCAGAAATGTCCTACTTTTGTCCCTAGATGGATGCATATTTGCTCTTCAAAATCCAGCTCTCTCAAACACTTAAGTTACTCCTTCCTTTGTGTTCCCTTTGTGTAGGTATACCCTCTTTATTCTAAAATTTACCACGTATTCTATGATAATATATTGGGATGCCTATCTCCCAGATTAGATGGTAACTCCTGGATTAGATTGTATATTTCCAGTGTCCAGCCCAATACATAACATGTAATGGAACCTAGTAATATTTGGGTGACAATGCATTTGGCAATTGTTTGGAAATAAAATGCCTTTGCTCACTGAAGCAATGTTATAAATGGTGATGTAATTTTCATCTGACTCAAAAAAAGCCTGTTTAAGCCATAATGCAATTGAAACATATTGATAATATTCCCTTTTCTTCTAATATTAGAATACGTTCTCTTTCTATTCCACTGAGATTAAGGAACCCTGACAGGTGACAGAGATGTTTTCTAAACTTTTCTCGTTGGTTCCTCATTTCCTTAGAAGGAGAAGCCAAAGGAAGAGTTTCTTTCTTCCTCCCTCCCTTTCCTTCCTTCCTTCCTTCCTTCCTTCCTTCCTTCCTTCCTTCCTTCCTTCCTTCCTTC
>PITA01005629.1:0-20978 GCA_004023965.1 Spilogale gracilis | reverse complement strand
TTTTATTTATTTGGCAGAGAGAAACACAGCTAGAGAGGGAGTGAGAGAGGGAGAAGCAGGCTTCCTGCCGAGCAGGGAGGCCAATGCCAGGCTCCATCCTGGGACTCCAGGATCATGACCTGAGCTGAAGGCAGACGCTTAATGACTGAGCCACTCAGTATCCCTGGAAAAGGATCTTTTTACTTAATAAGTGGTCTCACCTATAAGACATACTGATTTATTAATCCAGGCACTTGTTTTTCAACTTACATCAAAAGAATCAAAATTGCCATTCTTCTTTGTACTCCTTGATTTCCATTACACATTTTGTATCCTTTGGTTTTATTATAGTTATCCACAAAAATAATATTGAACTTGGAAAATAAAACAACCCTGATGTATGATTAAAAATTCATGTAATTTATTTGATATATATTGTAATGCGAACAAACATGATTACTTTCAATAGATGAAAATGACACATTTTGAAATACAATATACTGCATTGAATTGTATGTTTTTATAAAGCAGCTAACCTCATTAAGTTAGTTAATTAAATAAGTACCTTTTCTGAGTCACTTTCTCTTTCTTTTTAAAATAGGTGGTGTTTGCATTGCTCAATCACAGAAAATCCCACGGGAACCAAGACCTGGAGAATTTGAAAAAATTATCAAACGCCTGCTAGAAACACCTAATGCTCGGGCGGTGATTATGTTTGCCAATGAAGATGACATCAGGTGCTGATTAATTTTCTTCCTGATGTAGGATCACATTTGCAATACACATCCTTTTTTTTCTACATATTTCATGTTCAATGTAAAATCTTGTGAGATTTCATAGGAATTGCAACATTCTCAGGCAATTATAGACTGCCTTCTTTCTGCTGCAGAGACACAACAGCCTTCTAGTTTCTAAGTCTGAAAGGGCTATAGAGTAAAACCTGAGGACTGAAAGAAATGAGAAATAAGGATGATAGACAGAATGATGTGAATGAGGTTAAGGATGAGGCTGATTAATAGGTACTGGAGTTAAAGTCTCCAGTATGTTTCCTTTAGAAATGTAAGACTCGGGCAGTTAGTGATTGACTAATTGTTTAATTGTGACTTGCTGAGTGCATATAATTTGATATAACTGGTCTTGTAACATTACTAAGTGTAGTGTTTCTTGATAAATATGGTATGTTTTATTTTTTTTTTTATTCCTGTAGGAGGATATTGGAAGCAGCAAAGAAATTAAACCAGAGTGGCCATTTTCTCTGGATTGGCTCAGATAGTTGGGGATCCAAAATAGCACCTGTTTATCAACAGGAGGAGATTGCAGAAGGCGCTGTGACAATTTTGCCCAAAAGAGCATCAGTTGATGGTAAGGACAAGCCATAGAAACTTGGTTTCATTCCAATTGAATCAAAACTCAAAGGCAAAGCCAGAGTATCAGCATAGGATGAAATGCACCCGTTGTTGACGACTCTGGATAGATTTTTTGATTCTGATGGTAGAATTACCAAGACAAGTAACTCTTTAACCCAGCATATACTTTTCATTAGAAAAGAGTACTCATTCAATATTTTTCTTAAAAAAAGGGAGTTAGCCTTAGCTATTTCCATGATGTTGCCCTCTAACCTTGCATATTTTTATGGTACAGATGGTTGTTACAACACTGTTATAGAGAGGGTGTTGCTTTATAAAAAATGGAGATGTGAGGCTGGGCTGAACCTACAGATAAATTAACACAACAACAGATATGGAGCCTGCCTGAAAGGAAGTCTGTCTCCCAGATCGCCTTTCTAATGGCCTTGGCAATGACTGAAATTCCTATCTTGCCCATTATCTTTTGGAGAAGGCATTTGTTCCAGGTGGTTTCCCTTCCATGGCTGGCTCCCAGAGCAGGCTGACACTTTGGCCCTTTACCCCTGGTCCCATAAGATTACATCAGCACTGATTAGTTTATTAGATCAGCTGAAAATGGAACATATAGGACAGATACATTTTTGAGGCAGGTAGAAGCATAGAAACCTGCTAGGAGGTTGATTGCTGCTAGGAGACAGAAAGAAGAATGAGAAAAAGTGTTAGTTGTTCTGAATATATAGCAGAAGGTTTCTGGTTTGCGATGTAGAGGAGGGGGGGGGCTGCAGGGATGACACCAACAACAGGGTCTCCTCTTCCGTTCATCTGCTGAGACAGGTGCCTAAATTGTTAACAGCGAGCACGACAATATTGTCCACTGATTACCCTTGGCTTTTACCATGGGAAGACGGATTTCTGGGCTATTGGTTCCTCCCATTTGTTAATACATTTTGGTTTTTTTCCCCCTCATGCAATGATCACAACATAACATAATAGCCATTCAAAATCTTTGACACCATTTGGTTTTTGAAAGAATATTAAAGTCATACCTTTTTTCTCTAAAATAGGGTTTGATCGCTATTTTAGAAGCCGAACTCTTGCCAATAATCGAAGAAATGTGTGGTTTGCAGAATTTTGGGAAGAGAATTTTGGATGCAAGTTAGGATCACATGGAAAGAGGAATAGTCATATAAAGAAATGCACAGGTAACCACTGAAATGTTTTCCTTGGTGCATTTGTTTTATCATTACCTGAGAAATGAAGTTTTTCGGTATAGATAATGATCTATTTCTTCATGTATCTTACTAGTTTCTCATCAGGGTTGAATATACATTGATCATTCAACAAACCCATGTGTACTCATTGGTTCTTAGAGCCGACATGTATTTCTTGACCATCTGCAAAGTGTCCAAAACTTGGGTATTTGAATTCTATTTATTAACATTTCTTGAGTTTCTATTATGGGCAGAACATTTTAATAGGCTTGGTGAGATATAGACAAAGAAGTAAGAAATGATACTAGTGTCCAGTAACTTAGTATGTAGTGAAATTGATGGATCATAATGCACGGATATAAGACAGTCACTTTTTTTCACTGTTTCTATCCATGTCCCCTATAATACAATTATCCTCCATCTCCTGCATAACTCTTACAGCTATGATTTGTTTGATGCTTTACCTTCTTTATCATGTGCTTAAAAATAATAGGGATATTAAATGTACATATTTTGAATGTAAGAATGAAATATTTTTTATTTTCAGGTAACATGATTATGTATATAGAAACGTGTGGAATTTCAAAAATTACTTAGAATTAAATATTCAGTTTAGCAGAAATGAAGATACAAGGTCAATATAAAAAACATTTTTATCTATATATCTCTATGTATCTCCTCTATATACAGTTTCTTTTATAGAAAGTAGCATGTGGAAAATGAAATTTAAAGAATCCTGTTAATAGCAAGATCAAAAAACATAAAATATCAGGGATAATTTTAACAAAGATGCATAAATCTTCTATAGTGAATACCACAAAACTTGAATGAGAATTTTATAGCCATATACCCCTCCTTCATCTACCCCTCATTCCCATATTTTTTTTTTTAAAGATTTTATTTATTTATTTGACAGAGAGAAACACAGCTAGAGAGGGAACACAAGCAGGGAGAATGAGAGAGGGAGAAGCAGGCTTCCCGCCGAGCAGGCAGCCCGATGTGGGGCTCGATCCCGGGTCTCCAGGATCATGACTTGAGCCGAAGGCAGTCGCTTAACCAACTGAGCCACCCAGGCGCCCCTCGTTCCCATATTTTGATAGATTCTCCTTTCCCTCTAATCACTTCCTTTGGAAATAGCTGCTCAATAGAAGATACAACATGATCAATGCTAGAATAGATATATACACAGAGTAAGGATGGGGGTATGAAAAATGGGTAAAGTGCTGTGGAGGAGTCTGACTTCAGGCCTCCTGTGTCACCCTTCCACGAACTAGAACAGAGATGAAGTCTGTGCTCATGGGCCTTACACTCCAGTATGAGGAGACAGACACTAAATAAGAAAATATATAAGTGAAGGGAGACTTCCAGATGCTGAGGTGTGCTTCTGGGAAATACAAGGCATTGAATATGAAAGGCTGAGTCGGTGGTACTGGCGAGGAGAGTGGCCAGTAGGCTGTGCAGTCACACTGCCTCTCCAAAGCAGGTGAGATTTGAGACGAAACCTGAATGACAAGGTGCTGTCAGTGATGTGAAGATAGGATGACAAGCTATTCCAGGATCTAGGGCAAGCATCCTTTGTTAAAGACACTGGTGGTGGGGATTGGGGGGAAGGGGACAAGGTGGCTGGATTGAGCAAGGGAGGATAGATAGTAAGTGAGAGGAAGACTGATGGCCAATGAAGCTAAAGAGATAGGCTGGAGTCCCATCATGCAAGGTCTTCAAGTTGTTGCCAGGGACTCGCGTGCTGGGGGGTTTGGGCTTTATCCTACTTGTACGTTAGAATTACTCAAGGCTTTTCATCTAGGACATTGCTCAGGTACCTGTTTCAAGCGGATTCCTCTGGCAGAAGTGTGAGGAGGCCTGGAGATCAGAAGAGAGAAAGGAGAAAGTTCAGACAGGGCCCATCCGGTGGTCCTAGTGATGGACAGTCACAGCCTAAACAAAGATGCAGAGGTCCAGGCAGAACACAGAGGAAAGAAGTCCTGGGAAGTCGCATTGACAGTACACGGTGATGAACACTGGTGTGGGGTTAAGTGATGGAGCTCTGAATGTGAAATCTCTACCAGCTAGGCCTAGGAAAAGGGTGATGTCATTAGTTAGCAGAGAAGACCGAATGAATGGTAGATTTGAGGGGAGAGACTTGAATTTGGTTTTGAGATGGCCCCATGAAACTTCCCAGCAGGTGGCAGCATAAGGTCTGGGACCCCACAGAGAATCCAGCACTAAAAATACAGGCTCTGGCATGGCAGATGGAGACCTGGAAGTTAAAGACCAGGGCAGAGGTGCAATTGCCAAAGGAGTTGGAGCAGACTGAGGGATGACAACTGAAGATTCTAGGGGAGGAACCAGGGAAGGCCAGTGAATGTGGTGAGGGGTGCCGTCTCAGTGAGGGGGAGGAGAGACGGGGTGTGTGCCGTTTCAGTGCAGCTGAGAGAACTGGCTGAGGGATGAGAAGTATGATAGACTCAGATTGTGAGGGGCTGGGGTAGAACAAGAAGAGAGGAAATGCGGGAAAGAATGCTTTTTTAAAAAGTCTGGCAAAGAAAAAAAAAGGTATGGTGAAAAACTTGAGAAAGAAGCAGGGTTACAGAAGTTTTCTTTAGGATAGGGCACACTTGAGCATGTTTTCAGAGAAATACAGTATTCAGAAGGAGTAGCGAGAGAAAGAGAAATTTGCTGTGGGATAGGATCTTGACAGAAGCTCTAGGGAGAGGCGCTAAAAGGGTGGTGTTACCTTGAAATAATTTGATTCAGTTGGGGAAAAAAGATACACACAGAATTGTACAGAAGTAGAGGGAGAAAAGTCCTATAATTAAAAGCTAGATTTGGACATAGCTTTTACTTCAGAAAATATGTGACTGTTGGGTGCCTGGGTGGCTCAGTGGGTTAAAGCCTCTGCCTTCAGCTCAGGTCATGATCTCAGGGTCCTGGGATCCAGGCCCTCATCAGGCTCTCTGCCTGCCTCTCTGCCTACTTGTGATCTCTCTGTCAATAAATACATAAAATCTTTAAAAGGAAAAAATATGACCATAAGTTCAAGCCATGAAATTCATGGAAGAGATGAGTATTTGACAAGATTTGAGAGAGAGCATCCAAGATGAGGGAAAAGGTGGGCCAGCAGGACAAAGACACAGAGTAGGACACAGCATGGAGACGTGGGAAAGACAAGGAAGAGGTCAGCGTATTGGAAAGAAGGTGCATGTTAAGGAATAATGGGAAATAAAGAGGGTCCAATTTATAGGAGGATTTGAAAGGGGGTTTACAGAGTAACTTCCGTGCTTTTATTCAGATATATTTTATATCGTGCTTAGTTCTGGCTTCTGAGTGCTACTCTTTGATTGTGTGCACATGTTCATAGCCCACTGTCGTCTAGACCATACGAATGAGAGTCTACCAGTTAATGAAGTAGCTGAACTCCATTCTCTCTATATACTTATGTAAAGTTGGTAGGGAATTAGTTAATTAATCATAATTTTTAATAGACTGTTTTCAGAATCTAAACTCTATTTTCTCTAAACTCCTATTTTCAAAAAAAAAAAGTTGATATATGTGAATGTCATCTTAGCATCTGTGGTTAGTGTATACTAATACTTATTCCAGGCATAATTCTGACCTGGGTTATGGGACAGTCCAGACTTGGTGGCGTGTCTGCTGCAGATTCCTTCAGTTGATTTGGGTGTTGCTAAAAATTGTAAAAGTCTGTCCAGTTAGAACTATTTCCAGTGCAATGAAAATGGTGTTTACTCTAAGTGCTAGGACAAGTGCACCCTCAGGGAATGGGATTAGTAAACAGATTTTTAGGCGAATTCCATTGTGTATGATACTGAAATAACTTGTTTCTGGGTGGAAAAGAAATAAATGATGCATGTTCTAACTTAATTTGTTTTTAAAGATATATTTATTCATTTGAGAGAGAGAGAGAGAGCATGCATACAAGCAGGGGGAGGGGTAGGTGGAGGAGGGAAAGGGTGAGAGAAGCAGATTCCCCAATGAGTGCGGAGCCTGCTTTGGGGGCTTAATCTCCCAACCCTGAGATCATGACCTGAGCCAAAATCAAGAGTTGGACACTCAACTGACTGAGCCACCCAGGCGCCCCATAACTTAATTTTTTTTAAAGTAGTAACACGTGAATATTTCCAGATGTTGAGTAAAGGTGTTCGTGCCCCACATTACCATCAACACTCTGTTGCGGGGGAGAGATGATCTATCACGTTAGTGGCCAAATTAGAAGGAAGACCTATGGATATTCATGAATAGGGGTATCTGGGGTTTGAAAATTATTTATATTTCCAATCTGTCCAGTCCCATCCAATTCAGAAATGAGTGAATACAGATGTGTGTGTTTCAAAACGGGGCCTTACAGAGTTCATGTTTAACCATCCACAGTGAGTCAAAAAGGAAACTGCATGAAAGAGGATATCTATAAGGGTTTTCTTGCTGCATTTAGGGGATCATTTGTGGGTTACGTTCTGAGTAACATTTTACATTAGGCAATGATAATCTGTGAACCTAATTATTTGCTTCCATTGGGAGTGATACTGGCAATGTATTTACATGGATAAGAGAGTGCTTCCCAGGAAGGGAGGGCTTCTGTCTTTCAATTTTCGGGAGATAGAATGTCTTCAAGCAGTGAGGAGCACCCTCTTCCTAAAATTAACTTGGTACAAACAGCTTTCTGAGATGATTTTCCCCCCTAGAATCTCAAGAATGCTTTCAAAAAGATGTGATATTACTGTTAACTTTGATATGCTGGCCAAATTCCAAAATGAAACAATTCCTACCATCCACTTAGCTATTTCCGTAGTTATTATTGTTTCTGAGAGCTGCTGAGTTCTGAAAGCTACTACTACTTAATCCTACTTAAAATTCCCTTTGTCTTTCTCAAGAAGAAAAAAGGATTCTTTTGTGCTTGTTATCAGTGGTGATGGGTGTTATTTTATAGACATTTATCTGACCTCTCTTTTTCACCCTTCCTCCCTTGTTCCACTCTCAGCTTTCATGCCTCTCCTCTCACCACCCAGACACCCACAGCCCCCCTAGAACGGTGGGTCTTCATCATCGCTCCCTGTCTTTGCATGTTTTTCACAGACCCATTTCCCCACTCAGGCCTCTCCCTGAGCATCTCTCCCACTGTTCCCCTTCATCACCTCATTTTGTCTTTTTCCTATCTTTTCTCTGATCAGTCCCTAATCTGTCATTGTTTTGTCCAGCAAGAATTTCATAGGCACTGGAGAGTTTTCCTTTTGAGGTCTCACTTGACTTTTTTACGGCTGTCATTCTGATTTCTCATCTTCCATGGTGAGGCCTGAGAGTGAATATTGCAGGCCTGGGGTATGTGGGAAGTCATCCTAGGTCTATGCTCCCCAGAGGCAGACTCCCTCTCAGCTCACCCTGTGTCCTGGACTTCGTTTCTTTGTTGTGAATTGTGAATAGCTCTCTGTGCCCTTCACATTCAGTCAGCCCTGTAGAGCATCTTAAAACCTCCCTTTGCTTCAGTCGTCTGTGTGTTCATCGTGATTCACTTGTTTATTCACTTTGGATGACCTGCCTTATGCCAGACAATGTGCTACAGATAGAGACCAAGAACGGACCACTCTTGCCCTTTGATTGCTCACATGCATGTGCACTGTCCTACCTTTGGCATTTGAAGTGTTTTCCTTGACTGCTGGGTTTTAATCCTTAGCCAGGAGGTTGAGACCCTGCTGCTTAGACCGCATATGGCTGACACTGCGATGCTAAATGGTGGTGAGCATATGCTACTTGAAATGGCCTATTGATTCTTATTTATGATGATAGAAATAGTGGTAATGGAAAAAGCAATGCACAGATATGTTTCTTCCCACAAACAAGCAATTCTGTCAGTGAACCAAATAGCAGGCTCAATAATTAGCTCCCTGAAAGGCCTGCCAATTTATTATCTAGGGCAGAGTAACTAACTAAGTGACTTTTCAGGTGTAACTACCTCTCCACAGTCCTCTCTTGCTTTGGGAGGCCATGAAAAGTGGAAGCTTTCACCCATTCACCCAGGACTCTTGGAGACCATGTGAATGAGTTGGATAGTTAACAATAGGGATAGATTTAGACAATTTGATTCTGTAACTCAGGATGAAGGGAAACTAAGATGACTTTCCTTGTGTTTAAAGTATGTCTGCCATTCTTAAATGCTTCTTGCCCCTTGCCTAGAGTAAAACTCTGGGTGGCAGTGTCTTTACATTAACACCATGGGGTGGTTGTTAGCCCACATGCTGCTGTTCTTAGTAAAATAGCAGCAATTCCCGAATGACTTATTTATGCCACTTCTGAGATTCCATATTGAATTTCAATAGATGGCAAAACAGGCATTGATTTCAAACATACTATATTTCAGAATTTTAGAGCTTGGATGTAAAATTGAGATCATTCTCTCGTTTTCTAGATGAAGAAGTAGGAACCCAGAAAGATTAAGTGAATTTTTGAAAATTCACATAGTCTCAGAGCAGCAACTAGAATCTTGGTGCGTTTTATTTAAATTTATCCCTGATTTTTATATCCTCATTTTATTTTATTACTTATTTCAGAGTGTTACCATGTAGTTGGAAAATACTTTTTTCTCTTTATTTTTTTAAAAATTATTTTATTTTCTTATTTGACAGAGAGAAACACAGCCAGAGAGGGAACACAAGGAGGGGAAGTGAGAGAGGGAGAAGCAGGCTTCCCACCGAGCAGGGATCCTGATGCGGGGCTCCATCCTGGGACTCCAGGATCATGATCTGAGCTGAAGGCAGACACTTAACAACTGAGCTACCCAGGCACTCCCTTTTTTCTCTTTATAATACTTAATGTATAACAGCAGTGCATTATGGAATTTTAAAATCATCTATGAAGTGAAACAGAAGTAACATATTGGGTTATTACCTAATCCTGTAGAAAATGGTATTTTAATATTCTTCATATTGATTTTCCATGATACATGTAGTATTTTTGAGTGGGTCTTGGACAGAATATACTTTTTATCCATTTCCCTAGCCCCCTGCCCTTTATAAAAGTAGATCTAGGACTACATTTTTTTTTTTTTTAAATAGAAGAGCTTATCAACTGTGAGTTTCTATAACTCTAAGTCCGGTAGTACACTGAGTTATAGCAATTCACTTTGCTAAATTAATTTTCCCATTTATTCATTCCCTTATATAAAAAACTCACTTATTTTAAATCAGTTCAGGAAGCACTATAATGTATAATAGCACTTCTAGAACTTTTGTGTGCATATGAATTACCTGAGTATCTGGTTAAAATTCATAGGTCTGGAGTGAGGCATTCTGCATTTCTAACCCATCTCAGGTGATGTGAATACTAGTGGGTTCTGGGCCACACTTTGAATAATGGGATATTACAGTTGTTTATAGAGATAGCAAAAGCACCTGATGTTCAATTAGCAGAATAAACATTCAACTATACTAAAGCTTACTGATAAACCCAAAGTATTCTATAAAAAGATCATTTGAATAAGACTTTAAACTGTCAAATGTGAAAATCTATAATCAAAAGTCTATACAATCTTCAACAAGTATTTAGATCAGTAAAGTATAAAGATACAGTAGTGTGTATGCATGTGTGTGTGGGTGTGTGTATCCTCATTAGGAAATTTGGAAGTGGGAATCTTAATTAATAAATTTAAAGAAATGTACACAGATGCACCTGTATCTTCAAAATTTGCAAAGTATTTACAAAGTTTGTCATGTCAGGAACCAAGAATACTCTGAAAACTTAGAAATTATACTGTAAGTCATAAATGCCCATAGAGAAAAGGAGCAAAGGAGTTGGAATGGTTCATAGAGATCATTTTGCTTAAGTCTTTTATTTTACAGAAAAGGAAATTGAGGCCCCTTTGGTTTAGGGTGTTGTTCAAAGCCTTATAGGTACCTTAAGGTGATGGTAAGACTGAAATCCATTTGATACTTGGTTTGTTACTCAATCCTTTCTTGCTCAGAAGGCCTTTCCCAGAAATGATCTGAGTTGCACAGATCCATTCCACTATATTTTCCTGGCATAGTATCCTAGATGTTTCCCCAATGGCCACCAAAATTTAAGTATCTCCTCTTTGTGACCCTCCTTGACTACTAAGGAGTTCAGATTGATACAGTTGGTCTGGGTAGCACTAATACTGCTAGAATTGTAGAAGTGTGAGAAATACCCTCTGATTAGATTGAACTTTAAGGGTACATAAACTCTCCATTTTTCAGGGAATAAATTAAAATGGAGAAACGCCCATGCTACAGAGACAAAATGAGTTTAGAAGTCTAAGAAACCCTTTTGTAAAGCATACAGTGGCACCATTAATTTGATTGGTTGGGAATCACACAAATCTGGATGAACATGATCTCTAGAATATTACACTGAGGGGCTAAGAAATGGGAAGGGAAATATAGACAATCAAGTGACAGTTAAGCACTTTCGAGAACCAGTGATTTGAAATGTTACAGTAAGACTTGGGTCAGAAGATGAAGGAGGGGGAGAAAAGTACAGAAAATATTAGAAGAACCTCAATTGAAGGAACCAATTCATTAAAAGAAACAAAGAAAGGAAGAATATACAGATGGCTCAACATTAGGAGAATTTGATATTGCTCTCCCTACTGCCCAAAAAGAGTATAGAACAATTACATACAAGGGGATAATTTTTTTGTATTACAAAATGGATATACATCTGCCTTTGGCTCAGGTCATGATCCCAGGGTCCTGGGATCGAGCCCCACATCAAAACCCACATCAGGCTCCCTGCTCAGCAGGAAGCCTTCCTCTCCCTCTCCCACTCCCCATACTTCTGTTCTCTCTCTTGTTGTCTCTCTCTCTCTGTCAAATAAATAAATAAAATCTTTAAAATAAAGAAGAAAAATCTTGGGATTCCTTTAAACCCATGTGATTTGAGGGAATTCCATGGCTACTATGACTTGTTGAAATGAAAGAAATTTACTATAAACTCTTAGGAACACATCTAAACAAGAACTATGTTGTTGAATAATAAATTGGATACAGTATAACAAAAGAGACATAAAATGTGGTATGATCAGAGTTTACTAAGTCTCATTGAGAAAACTTATTTTTGGTTACTTGTGGCATTTGTCAAAACTGTATCATGCTAAACTTGTCAACCTCCCTCTCTCAAGGAGCTTATATTCTATAGAAAAAACAATACAAATATTAGGTGATTAGTCTGTAGCTCTTTAGTAGGCAGGGCCTATATCCTTAAGATTTAGAATATGCTTAGCATTCAAGGTTTGTTAAATTAGTTAAAAGGTCAAAAGTGATGCTCTTACTTTCCATTCTAATCATCAGACATGATGCATGAGGCCTAGTTTGGCATGCACTTAGCTGACAAATATTTTAATTGTTGGAATTAATTTTTTTTTAAAGATTTTATTTATTTGACAGCGAGAAACACAGCTAGAGAGGGAACACAAGCAGGGGGAGTGAGAAAGGGAGAAGCAGGCTTCCCGCCAAGCAGGGAGCCCCATGTGGGGCTCGATCCCAGGTCTCCAGGATCATGATCTGAGCTGAAGGCAGTTGCCTGATCAACAGAGCCACCCAGGTGCCCCTGGAATTAATTTTTACATATTTTTGATGAAACAAAAACTCAGTACAAATGGCAGTATTAAAAAGGGTCTTTACCATAATTTAAGAATAAAATTAACTCTTCTGGTAGGCTGTCTTTAAATTCCAGAGTGCACTGCTAATAGAGAGATGAGAATAGGGCTCTAGAAACATTATAGGCTTATATCCATCATTAAAATTCTAATTAGAATATTTGATTTCCTGATTATAAATGCCATAACTCTATAGTGTGTTTACAAAAACTACATTTATAGTATCTGGTAATATATACCCATATTACTATGTATCTATGTTTGGACCAATAAGGTAAAAGAATATGTTCATTTATTCAATTTAATCATGTTTTATTAGTTTATTAGTATATTGTTGATTTTCTTTCCCCACAAGAACACAGGCTTCATGAAAACAAAGACTTTTTTCTTCTCTGTTGCATCCTGGTGCAGAGGATGGCATCTGGCACAAATAGGGCTTCCTTGAGGTATTTTTGGAATGAAGAATTAATTCAGTTCAGCTTATTCATTATCTACTTTTTGTCAGGCACTGTCTATTAGATGTCAAGAGCATGTTGGTGAACAACCCAGAAATGGTCTCGCCCTCATGGGGCTTATAGTTTAATTGAGAAGATAAATAATTGAGTCATGATTCTGCAATGACCTGTGTTGTGGTTCGTGAATGGGAGTGTCTATCAGGGAGACCTAATGTAGAGTAGAGGAGAAGAGTGTGGTGTCATTTAAGTTGAGATTAGAACATGAGTGGAATTTAGACAAGATGAGGAGGTGATCAATAGGATTGTTATTTCAAGTACAGGGAAGCACAAAAGCCAGCAGACAAGAGAAAGGATAGTGACTGAGGAACTGACAAGTTCAATATCACCGTGGTAGAATGTAGAGTGAGAAAATCATAAGAGAGAAGGATGGCAAGGGACTGACTGATCAAGCAAGATTTTATATGGCTCATGAGGGAGTCGAATTTGTTTTGAAAGGCGATGAACAGCCAGCCACTAAAAGGTTTCAAGCAGATCAGTGACATAAGCAGATTTCCATTTTAGAAAAATTATTCTTATTGTAGCATAATGTTGGTGAAGCATGGCACTGAGGAAGGGGGACCAGTTAGATATTACAGTAATTCCTCCAGAGACAAGAATGGCCCAGGTTATGATGGCCACGTTGCATTGGGGATGGGGAGAAGTAGACAACATAACAGATACTGAAGTAGTTGATTATGTGAGTCCAAAGCTGAGAAAAGAGTTCTTGCTCTCATGAGACAGTTGGGACTCAGTAATCTATAAATAAAACTGGGTGAAATAGACCCAGAAAGTAAATGGAAAGCAAATTGGAGAAGGCCTGAGTCAGAAGTCAAAGGACTTGTAGGGATATGTTGAAGGAGATTACCCTTGAAATTCCAGTTTTTCTGGGAATTGTCCTCAGTCTCTAT
The DNA here is from genome assembly GCA_004023965.1 of Spilogale gracilis. NCBI lineage: Eukaryota > Metazoa > Chordata > Mammalia > Carnivora > Mephitidae > Spilogale > Spilogale gracilis. The sequence continues at coordinate 7,421 of PITA01005629.1, read as the reverse complement.
GCGTGGACCCCTTAAGGACCTGTCTCTGATCTACAACCCTAATCCTTTTCACAGTGTCTCTGTAGCTACAATTGATTGGTTTAAGGCTGGTGCTTGACCCACGCTGGACCATCAGAGAGTCCTTCCAATGGTTTTTTTTTTAAACTGGAACTGAAGGAGGACTATCAGTCCCTCTTGGGGATGAGAGGAGGCAGTGCTATGAGATGTGAAGCTGGTGAGATGGTCAAGTTGCTCACTGTGAGGAGAAAGTTGTTCTGATACTGACATGTAGACTGAACAGAGATGACAAATGGGAAGAGTTCTCTGATCAAGGCATTACCTGTGCCCTTCCTACAAATATGTAAGTGAGTTCAAGGTGCTTCTAATTAAGTTTCTCCAACCTTAGCTAGCAACCCAGCATGCGGACTAGCATATGTTAGTAATACTGGGGAAGATTAGAGGAGATAGTATGCATAAATTTCATTGCCTCCTACATAGGGAGTACAGCAGGTACTGTTGCTTACTTATCCAAGAGCACTTTCCCTTTATTGTAGGCCAACACCATCCAGTAGATCTTTCTGTGATAAGAACAGTTGTCCAATTGGGCAGCTACTAGCCACATGTGGCTACTGGTCACTTGAAATGTGGCTCATACAAATAAAAAACTGAATTTTACACTTTTTTAAAATTTTATTTGGCTTAGATTTAAATATAAATAGCCACCTATGGCTAGTCTCTATCAGATAGTAGAGATCTAGACTGACAGACCTATGGAGCAACAATTTTCTTTTAATATATACTCCATGTAGCCCAGTTAATTTTGATCGGTCTGGTCCAGTTACAGTGGTCCTATCCTTGTCAGTATTTGGTTGAAATGGCAACTTGTAATACAGTTCTGATCAAGGAGATAGGAGGGATAGTCTTCCAGGACCTTTAAGGAAGTGCAGGGAGGGAAGTCTTCTTGTTCCAGTCATTGCTATGTCTGCAGTTGTTCCTGGGCCTGCAGCAGGAAAATCACGTTGATGATAGCACGATAGAAAAATAGAAAGAAACTCAGTCACTGCTGACATCGGTGAACTTCTAGATTAACCAGCCCTGGAGTGCCCTTCCATTCTTGTAATATGAGATAATAATAAAGCCTCTCAATTTGAAAGCTGTTTTGCATTGCCTTTTCTTTATTTGCTGCTGAAAGCATCCTAGCAAATATAATGTATTATCAGTAAGTGAAAATGATTTATTTAACATGATATGAACATGCCTCACTTTAAGAAGATATGAAAAGAATTAAAACTCTAAAATCAGGAGGTTAATACTTGTAATACAGACAAATTGTTTATATTAAATGGATTTACCACAGGTTTCTTAAATACTGACTTCCCAGTCAGTGACTATAAAATGTGATTTGATTTATTAAAATTAAAATGATATACAGCTTTTCCACAATATTTCACTGACATATTTCTATGAGAATGCTCCTTAATTTATCAAAATAATTCACCTCTGAGTTCCTTTAAGCAACATGCCCTCTTGTCTACAAAAATATTATTTTACAGATGGTGGTGGTGTGCTCCTTACCACCCAGACAGACAGTAATTTAGCTAAGCATTTTTCTTTGCAGTGTAAGTAAAAACCTGCTCAAAGTGCTTGCAAGTTTGATCAACTAAATCCTAAGACCTTAGAGGAAGTAGATGTTTCTATTATGTTGTCTGTGTCTAGTAGAATTCTCAGCTTCATTTGGTAGACTCTCAAATACTACATCTTAGCTGTGTGATCTTGGACAAGTAATTTAACCTCAGATTATTGCCACATGCTAATTTTTTCTGTCTCTAGATAAGACTATTCCTGTCTCTTGTGGTGGCTGTTATCAGTGGGCCTGCCTTTTATGAAGGCCATTTCTAATGCTCTAGCTCTTTCTTATGTTACCAAAATGCTCTATTGCAAAAGCATTAAGCTTACATGTAGAACTTGTACTGTTTTTAGAAAATTCTTGCCTTTATGCACCTCTCCACTATGTCCCAATGGGCTGAGTTGGCTCTTTACTGAGAAGGGAGATAGTAATCTAACCAACAGTGATATCATTTCACCCCTGTGTTACTTTCCATTAAACCATTGACCCATACAGAACCTTTTAGCTGTAGGTTCATTCGGTTGCATCACTGTGATCAGTGGTTAGATCTGTAGATTTTCATTTGGGAAAATGATTAATATCTTTCATTAAGGACATCAAAATGCTGGTTTCAATTTCCCTTTTGTTCATGGCTCCCCAAACACCAAAGTTTTCCCTAGCCTTGTGGTGGGAAATGAGAATATGCTCTACATCTCTCTCTTACCCAGATCTTTTTCAGAAAGAATATAGGCAATGTTAGCTAAGCAGTTGGATGGGAGCAACATTCAATTCTTTGCCTAGAGAGTTCCAGGATTCCAAATACGCCGATTCAGCAGACCACAGTGAGATTATCTGAAACTGAAGACGCTCAGGAATCCATCAGAATACATGATGATTTAAATAAAATTCAAATCCCACTGGCCAACAGAGAATGAGGGGACATTAGAGAAAGAAGGAGACTTAGAGGTCATTGCATCCAATGTTTTGCTGAGCTTCACCTCTCCGACTGATGTAAAATGAGGACAGGGAGTGCACTGAAACACTTCAGTTTTACTGATTCAGTAGAACTTGTGAAGGCTTTTATTGGTGCAAAATGAGGCTTTCTCATTGACTCTAAATAGGCTTATTAGCAGAACATAGAAGGATTTCCATCATGATCTTCTCTTTGTCCCTAGTCAGAGCAAGGGTGTAGGTCTGAAGCAGGCTGATAGCTGTGAAAGTGAAAGGCACCAAGGGACTGGAGTGCAGAGAATGGGCTGGTCGCCAGCCTTGGGTTCAGCACCCTGAGGAATGTCATTTGTCTGAGCTACTTTTGTGAAACAAAAGCTCTCCTTTGTGGATTTGTACCTAATGAAAGAGAGCAGTGGTCTAGCTGATTCGCAGTAGCAGAAAAACAAATAATTCATATTAGTTTAGGATGCCCACCTACGCCCTCTTTTTCAGGAGCATTAGTTTACATCTCAACACATGGCCAACATTCTGGGAATTCTGGCTGGATGCTTCCCAGAGGATTTTTATTAATTGGAATGAGGGTTTAATTCAGTATAGTCTAGAAAACTGTTTAGCTTTTTCTCCCCTGCCTACTGGCAGAAAATGTCCTTGCTACTGATTTTCTTGTGGCATCCATCTACATCATTCCTAAGATGGACACAAAACTGACTGCAGAGTGCTGTGCTGGCTGCATGACTCACATTCTTCCCAAAGGGCCTTGGGTTTGATTAAATGTTTAAATGACCTTTTAGGACAGATGATTATGGGCATGGGCAAACAGTTTGTTCTTCCAGCTCTTAATAACTTTGGTGTGTATTTGGGGTAAGTATAGACAGAGTTAGGAAGACTCAGGTATCATTAGATCATGAGGATGATAATCCTTTGATATAAATAACCAGTGACTACAGTTTGAAAAAAGAGGGGTAAATTCAACACAGTTCCTCATGACCAGCCCTTCCTCTCCCTCTCAAAGACAGACACCCATGGTATGTTCTGTCACTGGTGACTTTCTCCAGTGGAGCTCTAGTGTTCCTCAAGGACCACAGCCCTGTGCTCAGGTAACTTTGCCCCTTGATGATTCTCTGGGCAGCTCAGTACTATCTTGCACATGGCAAGTATAATTCAGGAGTAGGCTTATCTCAAGGAAGTCTTCAGGCAAACACTGTGTGCATTTGGGAACTACCACATAATCTCATTATTCAGTCTGTCCTTATGGAATGTTATAAATTGGCTACAGGTTTTACTCTTAAATCTTAGGTATCTTTCACCAGTTGACATTTTTTCCTTGAAAAAGTTGTCTTTCTTGGTTTGATTTTCAGGTACATCCATCCTCATTTCAGGGTCTAGATTGAAAGCTTCCTTTTCAAGAAACCCAGATGGACCACATCTTAATCCACCAGGTTTTTAGCACCCAAATCTCTTGAATGAGTCCACTTGATGAGACACACTTCTAGAATAATGCTTCTCTGTCCATTCAAAATATAACCTACCCTTCTTTTGGCCCTTTCCTCTTCTGCTCTAGGACACTCATTCATTGCTTCTCAGAATAAACACTAGGCAAACAGCACGTTTAACTTCACGTTTTATATATTTTATTACCTGGGAAGCTGGCTACATATGAACTATAGTAACTTAAGGACAAGAGTATTACTTAAGAAAGTCTCCATTGATATATATTTTGGATAACAAAATTTTGACTCTATAAGATAAATTAACTATGAAGGTTTTTTAGAAAAAATGCATTCAGTGGCTTTTCATTTATGTTACCAGGCTTTTAATCTGTAGGCATTAATGGATTCATGTGCCCTGCTCAGAAATTAATGACATCTGTTTATACTATAGATGTAGTTTAAACAGAGGTATAAAATGGTATAAAGGGTATAAAATGTATCTGGAATTTTGCCACCCTGTTTCCTTCATTTGTTGGTTTAAGTACTTAATTGGTTGATCTTAAGATGGCTCAATGGGTATGAAAAGGGTATATGTAATTCTTGTCAATAATATGCAAAAGCTCTAATTTAACTTTGCAGTTTATATTAATATGCAGAATGACCCTATCATCAATGTCTCTGTGTTACAACTACCGCTGTGGCTTCATGATAGAGACCTTGTTTTGGAATTAGCCAACTTAACTAGAGCAGAACATCATTGTACCTGCCCAGGGTTACCTGGGTTAATTGTGGTTGTAAGAGTAGAATGAAAGTTGGACCATTATAGTCACCTCATGCTATTTATAAGGCACCTTGAAAGAAATGGTACTGTGCCAAGTGCCACAAAGGATAAGAAAATGCAGTCCCCTGCCCTTCAGAGCCTTATATTTCCAGGGGAAAAAACAAACCTGCCTTCAGATTCAGATAAGAACCTTTGTTATTATACAAATTGGACTTCTTCATTTTATTTCAGAAAAGTAATATTTCAAGGTAGAGGATAGCTGGAAATGCCCACCCACCCCCATGCTACTTCTGCTCCCTGAGAGTTTAAAACCATTCTTGAAATAGTGAATGCATTCAAAAATCAAAAATTAAATCAGATGTGTTTATGAAATGGTTTAAACTGAATTTCTCCATTAAAGCTAAGTTCATTCTCTGTTTCCTATGCTTAATGTCCCATGATTTTTGTGCTATAGAAAACAGCAACAGACTCCCCTGGGCTCTGTTTCCTCCTTTCTATCTCCCAGGTCTATCAAAGACATTTAGGTGCTGATTAAGACAGTTATGGCTAGGGTACTCCTCTGGCTATTCTAAAGGTAGAGAGGACAGGAAGGAGCAGGGTCCAAATGGGGGGTAATCTTGGATTGATTTTGTACTCCTTTCCATGTTGATGGTTGCCTCTTGTTAGGAACTTCTATTTTTAGAAGTTAGAACTTAGCCTGTGGTTGGATGTTGTGAGTGCATCTCAACTGTAGAAAATTCTGAGTTTATCCAGTTCTTCACTAGGCTTTTAAACTACCTAGCATGTCACTGTAGGAATATGCTGGGGAGGGGTGATGTATCCCACTGGGGTCTGTGCACAGCCAATTGTGCTACAATAACCATCACTAATGGATGATGACCAAAATTGAGCAACTGTATTCGAAGGAGTTGTTGGATAATGTGGGGTTTGTGCTGAAGTATTGGTTCATAGCTCATGACATCTTGAGTTCACTCTCAGGAAGGATAGCAAAAAGCAAGTCAGCTTTGGGTACAGAGATATTTAGTCAGTAGCCACCCATAGGACAGGACTTTGAGGGTGTTCAGAATTCTTGGAAATACTTTTCTCACCTGTTTGCTGATGAGTGAGACTCCAGGTACAGGACAAAACGTCCACCAACTTGTCTTACCTGCCTGACTAGGTCAGATCTTGTTGCTAGGTGCTTATAGAGAACTGTACTCGCTTTTACATAATTACTCAATTATACTTTATTTATGGTTTTTTTTTTGTTTGTTTGTTTGATTGATTCCCTATTAAGCTGTAAGCTCCATGAGGATAAGGAATATGTCTTTGTCGCTTACCCTCATGTCTCCTGTGTCTGCCACTTAGAAGACCCTGGATAAATATTTGTTGAATGAATAACAAGCCTAAAAATACTTCTATAATAGATAATGGATTTATTAAGTTTACACTACAATGAAAGACAGTTCTGTTCAGTGGAACATGTTCTCTCCAGTGGAACATGATCTCCTAAATCATTTTTAGTTGCTACATTGACTCTAAAGTTGCGAGATTGGGCTATGACTCAATATGTCCATAAACTCTTCAACAAATAACTTCATTTTTGAAGCAAACATGCTTCATTTTTCTTATTTAAAGTAAGCCAATAAGGATGAAGAAAGACAAAGAAAAAAGTGAAAAGTTTATTTAGCTACTGATATCTAGTTGTTGGTTGAAAGAGTATTTAGGTTGCTTTCATTCTATTTAGTCATGAAATTCTTAGTAAATATTTCTATCTTTGATCAAGGTTTATGCAGTTAATCTGGTGGGTCATTTTTTTTTCCCCTTTGGTTTTCTTTATTTAGTCCACTGGTTTAATCTCAGTGGTGAGTGGCATTCAGTGTTTGGTTGTGCAAAGTGTTCGCATTTCTCCATCTTTTAAGGAAATGTTCCCAAATAACTCCATATTTTTAAAGATTTCTATTTATTTCTTTGGGATAAATGAACATGAGCATGGGGATGGGGAGGGGCAGAGGGAGAGGAAAAGAGGCTCCCCACTGAGCAGGGAGCCTAACTCGGGGCTCAATGCAAGGACCCGGTTATCATGACCTGAGTGGAGGGTAGGTGCTTAACCAACTGAGCCACCCAGGCACCCCGACTCAGTCAATTTGAATACAGTTTTTGTATGTGTGTTTTGTCCTTAATATGTAAATGATTTCTATCATATTGGTAACTAGTGCTCATGAGGGTGATGATTTTTAACTAAATCCTAGGGAGCTAAAATTAAAAATCCCAGCTTATTTTCTTGCTGTATAGGATCTTATGGCAGCTATATTGGAGCATTATTTTTCACCCTTGATTCTTTCTTACTAAACTATCTGTATTGCCTCTAGTCTGATTTTTATGTTTTCATTATGTATATATATATATATATATATATATATATATATATATATATATATTTGTACAACTGTTTTTTTTTTTTTTTAGAAAATTTGGTCAAAAATGTCTCTCTACTGGGACGCCTGGGTGGCTCAGTTGGTTAAGCGACTGCCTTCGGCTCAGGTCATGATCCCGGAGACCCGGGATCGAGTCCCGCATCGGGCTCCCTGCTCAGCGGGAAGCCTGCTTCTCCCTCTCTGACTCCCCCTGCTTGTGTTCCCTCTCTGGCTATGTTTCTCTCTGTCAAATAAATAAAATCTAAAAAAAAAAAAAA